>JAANYP010005570.1:0-12418 GCA_020465985.1 Centrapalus pauciflorus
AAAAAAAAAACAACTTAGTGGCGGGAAATTAATTACCTCCACAATGATTATTATTTTCTAAATTAACTTATTTTATATAAAAAAACAGATAATTCAATGTATACATTGTTGTATTTAGATTAAACACGTTTAATGTTTAATTTAGAAATTTGAGTATGATTACACATCGACGGTGACAGGGATACGAAAATCAAACGAGCTCAAAAGATAAAATGATATTGTTAAAAAATCCAATAAAACTAAGCTAGAACGTCGTCATGGTAGAAAATCTAACAAAGTCGATCAAAAGCATAAAATAATCTTAACGTTTATAACACAATAAGTACATAATAAGATCATTGTAAAAGGAAAAAAAACACGTATGGTTGTTATGATTTATAAAAACAAGTCTTGAGAATTTAAACTAATTATATTGCCATTACACAAGCATATGAGATGGTAGCTATATAACATGTTGATTAAATGCAAGGACATGATATCACGAGGTCGAAACAACGATTTATGTGATATATGCTTGGAATTGGAAATAATGATAAATAATTAGATATTCTGAAAATCAATAACTAATAATGAATAGAAACAACAATTTGTAACTATATAAAACAAATTTTTGTTTTAAAAGATGCATACAATATTATCAATTTAGGGTTTCATTGGTTTGTTTGTATCTACAGATACATCATATATAGATGCATGCGTAAAAGAGCCGATCGAGCTCAAGCTTCTTTCGTTCATTTCGAATTTTATGTGTAAAGCTTGCTACTGGGTATATAGGCCCATAATTATGTATTAATTATATTAATTTATCATTAAGATAATATATAATTTTGAAAAATTATATATAAGATCATTTGAGCACGTTTAGTCTAGTGAGCCTAGTATTTTAAATCTTGAGTTTGATTTCATTATTAATTAATTTAGCGGTTAAAAGCTAATTAACCTTTGGCTTGGCTCCTACACATTTAACTTTTGTTAATTTCCATTTTTTTAACTAGTTATGCTCGAGTCGTTTCTACACACATACTCTCCTATTCATATATTAGTTCATTAATCTACTAAACGTCCCAAATAAAACAACTGAGTACATATGTAAATATATGAAATGGAATAGAATTTTGATATACCAATCAAGATGCAAATTAAGTTTAAATCAAACAGATTATTTTAAATCATGGTGCTAACAATGAAATGTCTTTGTATCGTCAATACGTTTTTTTAATAGAAAGCATCAAAGCAAAATCTTGTGTTAGCCTCACTCATCCAATAGACGATTGTAGCATTTGTCTGAGGAAAAATTCATACAACTATTAGATAAATCCATTTTCGGGAGTTGGGGCTGCCAGCCAACACGTGCTCTACGTACGTACAGTAGCTACATCTATGATTTCACTTATGAGTATGCTAAAGGCCTCAAAGACTGCAGGGGCAAATTCACTTGCTCAAATAGCAGGATGGGATGGCTCAAGGATATCTCAGCAGATCGTACAAATTAAAAAAGAGATACAAAGGAATTGCCATGCCATATATATATATATATATATATATATATATATATATATATATATATATATATATATATATATATATATATATATATATATATATATATATATATATATATATATATATATATATATATATATAGGGGTGGGTTCAATGGAAAACCTATATGCATCGGAAAACCCGAGAACCACTTTATAGCCATTGGATCAGGTGATGCATCACGCGAGAATTTGGTGCATCACGCGCGAATTTGGTGCATCACGCGGGAAATTTGGTCCATCACGCGGGAATTGTGATGCATTTGTGGTGGTGTATGGAGGGTTTCCAAAGTTTTCCGATGCATGTTGGTTTTCCATTGAACCTCCCTCCCTATATATATATATATATATATATATAGTCAGGTTCTATGGGGCACCATATGCATCGGGAACAAAAAAAAGAACCAACCACAACCCTTGGATTAAATAATCATTGGTGCATCCGCGATGCACATAATTGTTATGCATAGGGGTATTTTGGGAAAAATAATATATTTAATCAAATAAAATTTAATTTTACATTAATTGAATATTCCATCAAATAACCAAACAATAACTGCTAAATTAAATTAATTGATACACTTCCAAATTTACAAAATCTAAACAAATTCAAAAAAGATGATTTGATGTGGATGCATCTAATGTTAATCTTTCAATTCGTGATGCATCTCGGGTGATTTCATCCTCATCTTCGGTCATATTCATCATCTTCTTCGTCCTACCATCATGCATCATCAAAATAGTGATGCAAATTCATCGGATTCATCTTTAACATGATGCATCTTCATCGGATTCATCAAAAATCATGATGCATCTTCTTCGAAATTCATCTAAAAACACGATTCATCTTCGACCATATTTGATATCAATGCATCTAATGTTCATCCTTCAATTCGTGATGCATCTCGAATTTTCATTCTTATTTTCGGCCATATTCATCATCTTTTTTTGTCTCACCATCATGCATCATCAAAATGTGATGCATCTTTATCGAATTCATATTCAAAACACGATGCATCAGATTCGTCTTCCATAAATATCGGATAAACACCATGCATCATCATCTTTCTTTGATCATAAATTTATTGTAATATTCGTTCATCATCATGCATCATGTTCGTTATCAACGTGTTCATCATCATGGTCGGATGCATCGTGTTCATCTTCAACGTATTCATCTTCATCTTTAATGGGTTTATGCTGGATTCATCATTCATATCTAATTCATCTTCATTCAACAAAAGCACGGTGGTGGTAATCGTGGCGGTAATGGTGCATTGTCGTGGTGGTGGTGATGGATTGCCAATGTCATGGAGGTTGTGGTGGTGGTTTCTCGGGGTGATGGTAATGGTGGTAGGTTGCCGCAATGGTGATGATGGTGGTGGAGGTGGGTTGCCACAAAAGGGGTGGTGGTGATGCGATGGTGGTGGTGGTTGTGCGACCATTGATGGAGAGGGGGGAGAGAGATGGAGAAAGGGGTGGCCATTGATGGAGAGGTGGAGAAAGAGAGAGGTGAGGGAGGGAAAAGTGGAATAAATAGGAAATATAATTAATTTTTAGATTTAACTTCCTAATATAGTTTTATTCTATTTTTAATAATTAATTAGTTTTAATACAATGAGTATTCCAATAATGCCCCTAGTGCACCCTTATTAATTCGTTATGCATTTTTGGTTCTCAGTGGTTCCCAATGCATTGTGGTGCCCCATAGAACCTCAATATATATATATATATATATATATATATATATATATATATATATATATATATATATATATATATATATATATATATATATATATATATATATATGTTGGCACTTAATATATTGGCAGTGCGCATAAGATTTAATATAGAAACACCAACATCATCGTACCCAAGAAAGGAAAGAAGGAACAACAAAACACAATGATTTGTTGCAAACTTACTGCACTTTTCATATAAATCTATCAATAATGCATATATAGAGACAATTCTACCCGATGCATGCGCAACCCTTCATCCTACAGTTGCATCCTTTAAATTTGAGGGTTGAATAACTATCATATAACTATCATAAATGTTAGAAACCATGGATGAAACTAAAGGAACGAACTTGGAATCTTGGATGTTCTTCGTGATCTTGTTTGAATAATTTTCCTATAACAATTATTTGTCCTAGTTGGGTATCCAAGTATTGTACTTATGTGATATATAATAAGAAAATGTACTTATTGGATCTTGACTGATCATCTCGAGGGTGTTTGGATTTGCGTTTGAAAATTTATTTTGTTTTGTCTCCTAATAAGTAGATGTAAATATTTCATTAAGTTTTTTATAATACATTGACCCGACGATCAACCCGACTACATTGGAAAATGAAAAAGTCAAACAATTAACACCTTAAAATTGCGCCACTTGAAAAACAAATCCTAGTTCCGTCAATGATTATAAACCATTAATACCAATCATATTTGGGGCCCCGGGCAAAAATTAAAAGGGCCCTGTAATTATTCCTGTAAATATATATGTATATTTAAAGTAGAAAAATTCAAGTAAAAATGATAAATTAAAAACTAAAAACTTATAATTATTATATAACATAAATTAAAAACATTTGCAGTTCAATAATTTTGTTTAGTCGTTAATAGACCTAAGTATATATAATATTTTTTTTTGAGAATAAGCCCTACCTTATGAGCAGCTGCACGTGTTAACCTTGCTCAGGGTGGACCCTGAATACCAGGATCTTTTAATATCATCTAATACTAAAAGCTAACTATTTTTACCAAATTAATATATAAAAACTAAAAAATACAACTATTTCAAAAAACTTTAACTTCCAAAAGCTACAGTTATTAAAGGTTACGGTTTATAACTCAATCTTGAAGTTGTAGCTCCTTGTGCCAAACGTACCCTTAATGTTACCACTGATAAATACCGTTGTAACAATTTATTTTCTACAATTAATGATTGTTATAATATAATGCACAAAATGTGTTAAAATTTTATAAACTCTATTAAAATTATTCTCTTTATAGAAAAATAAATCAGATAAAATTTGGAAAGTTTCACACTACAAAAACAATAAGATAATAACCAATTCGAAGTGAATCCCAATGTTGATAAATAAAATAAAAATTTGAAGGTTTTAAGAAATTCTAACTTGCTATAAATTAATTTAAATATTTTCCAATTGATCGAGTACTGTATTGTGCAAAACTACAGGGTTGCGATGCATCAGTTCTGTTGGATGGGCCGAACACGGAAAAATCATCGCCGAAGAATCGAGGACTAGCAGCGTATGTTGTGATTGACATGGTTAAGAAAGTTATCGAAGATAGGTGCCCTGGAGCAGTCTCATGTGCAGACATTCTCAACATTGCAGTTAGAGATGCAGTTTACTTCGTAAAATCTCATAAACTTACATGTTTATGTTGTGATGTAGTAGAAACATTTTAAATGTACGTAACACTAATTTTTACCTGTTTTCGATGTGAAATTTACAGTCGGGTGGACCATCATACACAGTTTTATTGGGAAGAAGAGATGGAATGAGATCAGACGCTTCTTGGGTGGACTTACCCTCACCATCCATATCTCGTGGGAATCGGCTCTCGCCTACTTCACATCTAAAGGTTTAAATGTGCAAGACATGGGTACTCTCTTAGGTATGCTTGACAGATGAAGGGACACTTTTAACTTGTGAAAATTGAAATATATATATACATTTTGGTGACCATTTGACAGTAGTTTCGCAATCTTATGTCTTTTTATCTGTGTTCGGGTGATTTTAGGAGGACATACCATGGGCAGGACTCACTGCAGCAACATCCTAGACCGTCTGTACAACTTCAATAACACCAGGAAACCGGACCCATCCATGGAACCAGCAACCTTAACTTACTTGCAGAAGCAATGTCCCGAGAAGGTGAGGTTGGGACAGCCAAACCCACTCATAAATCTGAACCCGGATAACCCGACACACAAGTTCACCAACTCCTACTACAAAAGAGTTCTGGCACATAAATCCGTTCTAGGAGTCGACCAACAGCTGCTCTGTGGTGGTGACACCTATGATCTCACTGATGAATATGCTAAAGGCCTTGAAGACTTCATAGGCGAATTCGCTTACTCGATAACCAGGATGGGAGGGCTCAAGGTTCTCACAGGAACAAAAGGAGAGATACGAAGAAATTGCCACGTCATTAACAAGTAGCGATTTACTTCACAAAGTCAACAACGACAGACACGTACTATATATATTTATACCTATACATATACTTGTATATGAGATAAAAGTGAGATCAATATGATCATTTTGTATCATTCATAAGTAAACCAATGTTGTTGTATGAAGTTTGCATTGAATCGTTTGATTAATATAAATATTACTATATATTTTCAAACATATAAAGAACATCAAGGTACGTCTGGAAGTAATGATTCCATTTTAGAGTTCAATGGAAATTTCAGCAGAGAAAATGGAAGAGCAAAGACAGATATCTCCAAAATAAGATGTACTCAGGTTCAATCAAAGATCCAAAGGGGATATATACCCTATGCCCATCAACTCTACAAATGGCCATGGGCCATTGCAAAACTAAGTTTGATTATCGATCATACCAATCCAAATGAAGACAACCATCTTTAAAACTTTATGAAATTTTCAATAGCATATGTAAATAGTTCATGATCCCACAAGTTGATATATAAAAAAGAAAAAGAAAGGAAAATGTAACAACAATAAGTTCAAGAACAGATCCAACAAATTAATTAGTCCATATCCGACCGACGCTAATAATCCTGGAAAGTTGCATGAATCTAATGAGGACAAGCTTCACGTACGATTGCACGATCTCTTGCGGCGGCCCTGTAAAATTCATAATACTTGTTAAAGGTTTATTCTTACAAGCGGGAGCTACCAGGCTTTGTATCCAAATAATATGCTTTAAAAAGGGTATGCTTACAAAAAGAATTAATGCACAGAATGGATAAAATGAAGAAAAGGAATTCATGAAAACCATTTATGTTAACCCGATCAGTCTCAGATGTCGAATTTGATTGATTTGGTATATTACTTAATATTTAACAGGTCCAATGTGGGTAAAACTGAATTTTAGCTAAAATGGATACATTTGAATTGAAATGGGTTCAAAAGTTGACTAAAGTGCATAAACCTCCTAAAGCAGTTTATTCTACAGAATCAGTCGATGATTTTGCAGACTTCTTTGTCATTGTCGATGCAATTTGTTATGTGGAGATACAAAAGACAGGGTGGAGGAGTCTGACATTAAGCAAGTTAAAAAGCAACAACTTTAAAATTTTGGAGTACAAACTATGAATATGAAGATCGAGTCAGATACGGAATCAGAAACTTACAACTGCTTGTGATGCCAGAGGTAGTGTGCCGTCGTTGGTAACATCTCGGAATGTGGAGATAATCTCAGACACATCCTTTTCAAATGCCTCAATAAATTTTTCGTATTTATTCCCATTAACAAAACCAGCACAATCATGATTCAAAAGTTCTAGATACTCGTGAATGTAGCGTTGTTGAATCTCCTTGCTGACTTCCTTCGGCAAGTCCTTTAACAATTCGTTGATCAAATGATCCTTATGTACGATAGACATACAATGTGAATCTTCTTCCTCCATCAGATCCTGCAACTCTCTCACACAGGCCGTGATCCGTGACAAAAGTCCAGGCAGTACCTCGGTCTTGATATGTGCCTTTGCTTGATCAGTCAGCATCATTCTTTGACGAGTGGACAACTGCAGCTGTATTTTAAGCTTCTTGAGGGTGGCTATGGCCTTTTCTTTTGACTGTCTTTTCTCAGCAAAAAAAAGCTTTCCCTGCTCTACTGCTGGTTGTATTTCAGTTACAAGAGCATCCGCCTCCATGGCCATCCTGGCCTGCTTCCTCCTTTCCCTGGCCTGTTTTTGCCGCATTGCTCTCGTAAGTGGTCTCTACAATATTTAAAAGAATGTCACTCACACTCTATCCAAGATTTATCGTCATCATTCCTCACAAGACCACCTCAAATTAAATACCCTTCAAGAGGCACTACTATAAAATGTATAACATATAGAAGCAAAAAAAGGCACCAGTAATGGTAGTGGCAAGGGTGACTAGACCAATTTGGCACTTTGGCTTATACTTCCCGTGTGAATATATATTGAAAGGATGTATTTGTTTGGTGGGTTTTTAAGGTATGAAATTAGTTTAGGTTTCATAGATGTTTGTTTAAGAAATGATTACAAAAAATCAAACTCATTACTCATCGACATGAGTTTTCTCACTCCTCTTATTCTTTCTCCTATTTCTTTCAAACCTATACCCATACCCATTTCTAAACCCAATAACGAACCAAACGCACCAAAAAAACATGAGATTCCGTATCAAGTATGTTAATTAAGGGTGTCAACGGTTTTGCAGTTAATTAATAACAGGCTGTTGTGCCCTCCCCCCCACACACACAAATATAGTGTGAGGTTCACGTAAAACCATAACTATTTAAAAACTCCCGACAAAACAAATTTTTTGCATCTTTAGTTATAAATTTTGTATTTTTCATTTTTGCACCATGGTAATAAATTTTCAATCAAATGATGCGATAAATAATTTTGCATCATGGTAATAATTTTTGAGTACATGAAGCAATATTTTAACTAAGATTCAAACATTTTGTTTTGTGACATGGGTATATACAGTTTTATGAAAATTTTAGTTTTTACATGATCAGTTGATCACCAATATATATGTTTGTGTGCGTGTCTCCACTCATAAGCTCCTTTTGAACTTACCAGCTACCAACTCCAAGTTCCTCACCAATTTTTCTCTCAGCTTATTTTCCATAAAAAAAAGTACATCCTAAGATGCAAAGGAATGCCTAATTAAAACAAATGTAGTTCCCAAAATAACGAAACAAGTCAATTGAAAGTCATAACACCCAAAGGCAATGCAAGAGGAAAGTTTTAATAACATAAATTGAAATATATATGCACCTCAGGTAAATCCATGATGACTTCGGCGCCTAAAGAGCTATCGACGAAAAAACTTTCAACTTCATTAGGCATCTCAAAGTCGTCGTACATATCCTTCCTCCGGCCGGAGTGTACATATACGCTTATTAAGTTGTCGAAAGGTGAAGGATAGTCCAAAAGTAAATCCGGAAATTCAGAAATACACTGCACAAAAACACGAGTTAGCTAGATCGAGATGCATTGTATATAGAGATTGTATACCTACCCTCTTATGAACTTGTTTCTATATTAATAAGATTTTGGGTCACGTAATAATAATCAGGAAATGAACAAGTTCTAGGAACTAGATGTAGGTAAAGAAACTGTTAAAGCCATGTTTATTCCACAAAAAACAATGGAAAATTGATAAGTGTTTCAAAGAAGTTGGTATTACAGACACTTAATTGTAGTGTGAGTAATAAACTAATCCCATGATCAAAGAAATTAATAAAATGATGATAAACATCAATAAAGGTTTTTTTCAAGCATCAAATTATATTTTCTTTGCTAATTGAAATCAACATTTAATAATAACCGGTGGAGATTATGTTCTATGATTAACATCTAAACAAGAACAATATACCATGTATTTATCAAATGCTTCATTAAAATGCATATGTTCAATTCCTAAAGGAGTATAAAACATAAGCCATATGTCTATCTATATATATATCCGTCTATCTCATTCACATACATACATACATACATGCATAATATGCATGTATGTGTGTGTGTGTGTGTGTGTGTGTGTGTGTGTGTGTATGGGCTGCCCTTTCTTCCATCTCAGAAATAGTTTCAAAGTTCAGATCAGGATGACAGGATGTACAAAATACCTCAACAATATCTATGTTAAGTGTCAGAAATTTGACACTTTGTAGTCCTTCAAGCATTTTAATCATCTCAAGAGCATTTTCCTCTGTATATGGAACCTCTGGATCATAAATACTCAAATAGATGTCCGCATCATTAAGAGAATCATGATAACTAACTTTGGACAACAGCCCAGGATTCTTGTTTCTGAAGAAGATAGATGAAATCCCAGGTGGTGGATTCATGTGATCCGTATCACAGTCAGTTATCGAAAGCTTCTTCAATTGCGGTGTCATCAGATTCATTTCAACGTCAGAACATCTACCATCAATCAGCGTCAGACTAGAAAGGCGAGGGGATTCGATGTTGAAAACCTCCACAGCATCACAATCGAAACTTTCGATAGTGAGTTGCTGTAAGTTGACACACTTAGAGAACAGATCAACAGGCTCATGTGAGTTATCCGCACACAACGAGATTCTACTCAGATGCATTGTTGTTAATGCTGGAAAATCCCATGGAGTTGTGGGTGTAAGGCATGGTGTATTATTATGGGTACTGAAGGTGAAATGCTTAAGGGACGCAGAGCTAAAGAGGCATTGAGGAAAAGCATACCGGCTGTGATACCGGGTTTTGGGCCGACTAATAACAGTCAGTTCTTGTACATTATGAGCAGATGCATAATTTGCTATCTTTCTTACAAAAACCTGACTAGCTGCTCCATTAAACCTTAGTTTTACTGAAGATACTTGTATTTGATGATTGCGACGAGTGAGAACATGGTTCACGAATCTGGCAAACTTGGGTAAAGAATCGAAATTTCGACTTGAAAAATCAAGATAAGGCATCGATGTCCACAGAAGCTTCCATCTTGGAGACAGCAAACATGTTTGAACAGCAAATTTGGTATCCATAGAAGAGAGGATTTGATGAATAATTTCATCTGGCAAGCTGCTCAACCTATCTTCAATTACCAATGATTCAGAATTATCTTGATTGAGTGCCATTTTCTCAGCTATACCTTGTCAAAGATATCACCGGTATAAAATAATCTGCACTTGATGATGTAATATGGAAATTAACTATATGTATACCAGAATATTAAAGAAAAGATTGTTTTATACATGTTAGTCATAATGCAAACAATATATGTCAATGAAATACGGAACAAAGGTTACGGAACATCAGTAATTAATCATGCATCAGGTAGTGCTGCTTAAAGCTTGGTCTTATAATCTACCTTAAGTCCATTAAATAACATCCTCGAGTTTCTTGCCACTGCTGTAAATTCAGTTACGTTTTACGGCTTTTTGCAATCCTGATTGCTATATATTCTAGCAGCTTATAAGCGTATCTTGACCAAGATAGATTTCGATCATAACTTAAGACCATGTTTTCTTCCCTATTCTGCTTATTTATTTAAGAACCCAAAGGCATCATATATAGTTCTACTTCCTATGCCAAGTTTTCTTTTTTCTATCCAGCTGGATCCATTTTTTTACTTACCATAACTGATAAGACCAACAAAATTGTGTATTTCGTATGAAAGATGAATCAAGTATTTCGATTCACTTACGCATATATATCACAGTATCATATATATTTATATATACAGACTAATTAACCTAGCTGGCTAAACAATGTCAGATTGGCTATTTATGCAACTTCGATTCTTTTGATTGCAAATTAAATGATGATTACATTAAACAACAAAGAAAGATACTCATATTATAAGAACACTTGGAAACTCAAAATCTGAACAGTTTCACCAGTAAAAGGGTATACCAGCTGATCTTTTATAAGATCAAATCTGTCTCGCTCTTACACATCTATCATTTGTTAATTACACCACAAGTAAGTCGGTGAAATTTACATAAACTAGACAAGTGAAAAAAAAAAAAAAACAAGAAGCCAGGTGAAATTGTTAGCTTGTTTGTTGCGCTATCAATATCAAATCGATCTACACAGAATAATGATTCATATATAAGCATTTCTTAAAGAAAAAAAAATCATCAAGAACAGCTACAGAAAATTTGATCCGCTGATTCTAAATTGTGAAGTTATCAAGTGGGAATTGGATTAATTTATGTTCTGATGATGGAAAATGGAAAAGTAGGGAGGGTGACGTACCTTTATTCGGTGAAGAAGAACTTACAAGCAGAATATATGTTTGCCTCAACTCTAACAATGAATTGCTGGAGGCCAATGTCTTTATATAGGCATTAAAGCGTGAAAGGTGTGAACCAAAGATAATATATATATGGATATTTTGTAAATTCGTAATTAAATTCATTAAATATTAAATATTAAAAAAGAAAAAAAAAACAACTTAGTGGCGGGAAATTAATTACCTCCACAATGATTATTATTTTCTAAATTAACTTAATTATTTTATATAAAAAAACAGATAATTCAATGTATACATTGTTGTATTTAGATTAAACACGTTTAATGTTTAATTTAGAAATTTGAGTATGATTACACATCGACGGTGACAGGGATACGAAAATCAAACGAGCTAAAAAGATAAAATGATATTGTTAAAAAATCCAATAAAACTAAGCTAGAACGTCGTCATGGTAGAAAATCTAACAAAGTCGATCAAAAGCATAAAATAATCTTAACGTTTATAACACAATAAGTACATAATAAGATCATTGTAAAAGGAAAAAAAACACGTATGGTTGTTATGATTTATAAAAACAAGTCTTGAGAATTTAAACTAATTATATTGCCATTACACAAGCATATGAGATGGTAGCTATATAACATGCTGATTAAATGCAAGGACATGATATCACGAGGTCGAAACAACGATTTATGTGATATATGCTTGGAATTGGAAATAATGATAAATAATTAGACATTCTGAAAATCAATAACTAATAATGAATAGAAACAACAATTTGTAACTGTATAAAACAAATTTTTGTTTTAAAAGATGCATACAATATTATCAATTTAGGGTTTCATTGGTTTGTTTGTATCTACAGATACATCATATATAGATGCATGCGTAAAAGAGCCGATCGAGCTCAAGCTTCTTTCGTTCATTTCGAATT
>JAANYP010005571.1:0-298528 GCA_020465985.1 Centrapalus pauciflorus
AAATTAGGTATGTTGAATCGTTAAGATTTAATAATTCAGTAGTTTCAAAATTATAATTTAAAAATTTTCATTTTTAAGTGATTTTTATCTGATGTTAAATTCATGAATCATAAAAAGTTTAAATTCTTTAGAATTTAACAAGATCTGGACTGTCATGTGCAGGGGGGAGCAGAAAAGAAATTTATCTGATTTTGAATAAATCTGATAAAAATTATCTGTTATTTTGTAGGGGGAGCAGAGCTGAGAAATTGAATAATAAGTTGAGGGGGAGCAACTTTCAGAAATTCAAGGGGGAGCAAATGTGTTTTGTTAAAAAAAAATTTATATTCTTATTTTTTTTTTTGTGGTTTAATTTTTTTTTTTTTTGTGGTTTTATGTACAACATTTTTTTCTCTCAATTTGATTTTTTTTTAAGTACATTTTAAATTTTTTTCTTTTCTTTTGTTTTGTTTTGGTTTTTGTGTGTTGTTAATATTTTTTTGAAAATTCAAATTTTTTTAGTCACAATTTTTTGATTGAAATAATTGGTATGTGGGCTTATGAGATGTAGTTGATGGGCCGAATTTATCAAATTTGAAATGGGCCGGGTAAAATTTCAATATAAATTTGAAATTTCAAATTCAAATGTCTTTTTCCGGAAATTACATCATCTTCTTCCACAAGCTTCCTTCATTTCAAAGAAACCCAAAAACCCACAACCGACGGTTTTATTTCATCAAAATTGTGAGTAAAAATTTGTTTTTCTTTATTATTTCAGTTTGTATGTGCATATTTTCAGTGTATCTGTTCGAATGTGAGTATGTGTTCTTACTTTTATTTTTTGTGTTCTTGATCGTTAATGGCAAATAATGTGATTTGCTCATGAAACTGAAATTAATGGTGTGATGTTGTTCGTAATGGTATTATGACTATGAATCTGCTATTTCATAAGTCATTTTTACATCACACAAACAGAATCATCGATTTTTTTTTAATAAAACAGTTCGAGTTCATAAATAAACTGAAATCTGAATTTTTAACAACTTTAAAGTTGTTTTTGTTCAAGGTTCAGTAAAACAAATATGTTTAAAATGCATTTTCGAATGGGATACAAGTTTTAAAACACTGAAAATGCTCCTTGAAATTAAATTCATAAAATTCAGTGTGTTTTAGACTTGTAGGAAAATAAAAAGACATTTCTCGAATAAAGAGTCATTCGAGTTGCATTACAGTGTTATTCGAGTTGCATTACAGAGTCATTCGAGTTGCATGGAAGTTTCATTCGAGTTGACTTAAGAATAATTCGAGTTGCATTAGTGAGTTATTCGAGTTTCATGATGACTAATTCGAGTTGATGCATATAGACCTCAGAGTTATTCGAGTTTATTGCACATTACATTCGAGAAACAGTTGGGTTTAATGCGAGTTGATAAGTGGATGTATAACACTTAGAAAATTTTCAGAACATAAGTACTTGAAGCTTATTCGAGTTTAGGACACATGTCATTCGAGTTGGTTGAAGACTTATTCGAGTTGAGTCAAACTTCATTCGAGTTGTATATAGATATATTCGAGTTTCATAGACTCATCATTCGAGTTTTACAGACTTATTCGTGTTTCAAAGACACATCATTCGAGTTGTCTCTAGGCTTATTCGAGTTGTCTCATGTGTCATCCGAGAAAATTACAGTTTCATTCGAGTTTCAGCAGAAAATTTTTCTAAGTGTGGAATTTTTATGTTTTAAGAAAAATGTCACATTTTTTAAGAAATTGTTATAGATTTGTGTTTTTCTAACATTGGTCTCTAAACGATTGACTCTGGAGTCCTTTCAATAATTATCAATTATTGTCCGGAATCCCGATGCTTTAAAAAGAAAATCACAAGTTTTGATAATTTCTAATAAAATGTTACAATTTTTCTACATTTTTAACAGATGTCATTTCAGTACATGATATGACTAACATGATGTTATTTTTGTTACAGGTGTTCAAATGGCATCCCCAGTACAATCCCAAAATTCAAATTCCTCTGATTCCCATTCATCATCAAACCATACTCTTGTATCTACCCCAGTTAGATCAACCTCAGTTGCCCGTTCATCACAAACACACATTATCCCAGACAACCAACTAGTAAAACCAAAACATTGCCTTCCTTTCCGTGATAATAACCATCGTCTAGATACCAAAGTTATTAAAGTAAGCCATCCTATCATTGTGGACATTTTGAAAGGTCATCCACTCGGTTATCTGCTTCAGTACAAACCGTCTATTCCACAAGTATATTTACAACAATTTTGGCACACTGTCAAATTTGTTCCTGCTGACGGAAATCATCATTATAAAGTGACAATTGATCGGTTCAAGACGAAAATCACTCTTGCAAGACTACGTCACAATCTATTTCTTCCGCGACGTATTGACACTGTGAACTTCCCAGAGTTGGCAGACTTTGAAGATTTTGTTTCTGATGAAGAGCTGGTTCATGATTTAATCTGCCTAGGCTACTCAAAGCCACTTCCGAAGAGCTCAAAGTTTCACAGAAATGGTTTAAATGGCGAATGGTACACACTTTTTGGTATCATAAATCGGTGCATGACTTCAAAACATATTGGGATTGACAGATGCAGCATTCATTGCATGAGGATATTTCATGGGATCGCATTCAACAAACATTATGACTTTGCTCAGTGCATATGGGAAGATTTGAAAGAGATTGTGCTTGCTAAAACTACAAATAGAGCAAGGAAGTTCGTTCCTCTTCAGAGGTTTATACAGATTCTTATCCGAGGGATCTTAAGAGCCAATGAAAATATTCCAAAGCGAGCTAATTCTCAGAGATGCCCAGACTATGTCATGATGAGTTTGCATGAAGTGCCGGATTCCCCTAATGCGAATATCATGCCGATTCCTGAATATTTACTGAAGTATGCAGATCCTGAGAGTGAAAATGTGAGGTTATATAGAATAGATCATGCTCCGATAGAGACCCAGGAACCGGGATCTCTTAGCCCAGGAGCTTTAAGGATAGAGGAACCTCAGCAAGGGGCTGAAGTTCAGGTTGCCCATTCTGAGAGTGAGGGAGAAGGTAGTGTGAGGGGTGGTGAGGAAGAAGCCGAAAAATCAGATTCTGAGAGAACATTGTCTGATATTCAAGAAGAAGAGGGAGAAGGGGACGATGATGATGATGATGGTGATGATGGAGGTGATCATCATGAGGGAGGAGGGATGATGGTGGATATTGTACAAATAGCTGTAGAGAGTGTGAAGGAGACCATAACCCCAGAAAGCCGGGATTTAACCATGTCTACTGTTAGCTCTCCTCTGAGAGTTAGCATTGAACAAGTCAGTATCCCACTGACGATTGCACACCCACCTATCCACTCAGTCTCCTCTCAACAGGAGACTGTTTCAATTGAACACAGGGATGAACCACAAAATCTATCCGAAAGTCACTTGGACTTGATGGATATTGAAACAAGTGCACAATTGCCCGTGTGTACGACTTCGTTTGAATCACTGAGTCTAGCTGATATACACTCTAGGACACTTGAGTCAACTTCATGTGTTGAAGTTAGTGTGGTTGAACTGAGTGTTCCCACTGGAACACCCTCAGTAACGGAAGCATTTGTTGCTCCGTCACTTGAAGAGAGTGGAAGTCCAGTCAGAGAAACGCCAATACCAACTCTGAGCACTGGCCACGCAGAAGTTCTTTATACAAGTTCGACTGTTGTGACAACTGGAAGTCTTCGTGACCCAGTGGTGAGTTTATCCCCTTTTGTTACAGAATCAACCTTGACAAGTGCACTGAATGCAGCTGTGTCTGGTGTCAATTTGCATGTTTCTAATCAGTTAGCGGAAGTAATGGCTCAAATGACGAATATTCAGAAATTTTTAAAGGGAAAAGATGTTGCAGAGGAGTCTGTCAAGCAAAATGACTCAAAGCAAGCTATAGAAGAGTTGAAGGAAGAGTTGAAGGATTTTGTGTTTGAGCAGTTTGATGAGATGCGAGAGCGTATGATCAGTCCAGAAAACACAGTGGTAACGGCGTTGGGAAATCTTTCGGAAAGAGTAGCTGCAGTGGAAGATACCTGCAAGGCTCAAGCTTCCTCATCAAAGAGGAAACATGATGAGCATGACGAAGACTCCGATGATGCTCCTCATGAGGGGGAGAAGAGAAGAAAGCTTGATGAACCGACGCCTGGAGTTTTAATGATAACGTATCCGGAAAAGGAGTCGGAAGCTCAGGAGAAAGAAGCAGGGGGTTCTAAACAATCAGCTGGTGAACAGAGAGAGCTGGGATTGATTCTTTATGAAGATGTTCCAGTTCCTTTGAACACTCAGTCCGATATTTATCAGTTTATTGAGTATATTGATTTAGAGGAAGACGTTCAAGAGAAAGATAAAGAGCTAAGTATTCAGGAGCCAGGAGAAGAAAGAGAGGAGTATATTGAAGTGTCTGAAGATGATGACATAATCACTTTGACGGATGTAGATTATAGAGCTGAAAGAATCGAAGAGGAGGAAGTGTTAGTCGAGGAAATTATGAAAGAGGTTGAATCAACACCAACGGTTGAAAAGTCTGAGGTGGTTGTACAAATTAAAGAAGAATTTGAAGAGTTTCCTGTTGAGAGCAGTATGGCTCAAGAAACAGTAGTTTTGAATGAAGTGGAGGTGATGGATAGATTTTTCAATGAATTTGTACTTGCTGGTGAATCAAAGAAACAACACAGACTAAGATTTCAAGCTCAACAAGTGGTACAGAGGGAGATTCAAGATATGTTAACTTTGTTGAATAAGTATGAAATAAGCAAGAAGAAGGTGAAAAAGCTTGAACTGCCAGAGAACAGATCTGCGGAATTTATCAGAAAAAGAAATAAGATGTCGTATATTGAAGATATTCTGGAGAAACGGATCTTTTGCAAAAAGCAAGCTCCATGCTCATTTCACAAGTTATTCCGAGTTTTAGAGCCAAATATGCCTAATCTGGTTAACTATGCCAGTTTCCTGAGAAATAAGACACAAGAGGTTGAGAAGGTTAAGAGCGAATTTAGAATAGTGGATCTGGTGAAGATTGATAAAGAAAGATTTGTCAAGATTTTTTATCCGAAGTTCACAGTCACTAGGTCATGGAAATACGTATGTGTTCACAGAAGCTGACATGTTCAACATGCACTTGGTCGATATTGAAGATCTTTTTGACGAACTGTGCAGAAATAAAAGAAATGAACACTGTAGATTTGCGCTAAAGACACTGTTTCACTTTATGCATACCAAATTGGTATTAATGTCAGTGCAAGATCTACATATTGGGGTTGAAAGAGGCATGAGGAAGATAAATATGACTGCACCTCACAGAGATATTAAATTTGCTGGTGAGCTGAAAGAGTTTCAAGTGATCATGGTGAAGCATCCAGCAGTCATGTATAAAGATAGGAATAAGAAGTTGAGAGCAATGAGGAGTGTGGAGCTGAACAAGTTTTCTGATGGTACGTTGATTAAAGTTTTGAATGGTTTGAAAGGTAAGCTTGCTGCAGATCAGAAAAGGAAGACGAAGAAAGGAGCCCTATCTGTTAACGACCGAAGACTCATGGTTGAATTTATTTCAAAAATTGAATGGAGGCTTTCGGATCGTAAAAGTGTCAGAAGATTTGAGCAAAAGCTGGGCTTATCTGTTTGAAGACTTTGTTATTTTCATCAAAGGGGGAGAATGTTAGAATATGTTTAGTTGATGAAAAACAAAGTGTAGGGACTGTTTATGTATTTCCTTTATAGTTTGTATAAATGTATAAATAGGAACTTTGACTTTCTAATTTGAGAGATCTGTCAGATAATATTTTGTACGCATTCAAGTCTGAGAGAGCAGCACTGTATACGAACATTCCTGACAATCATTTTGTAATTAGCAAGTTCATCAATCGAAGCATTTGGTTAGTGTTGATTAATTTCATTGTTCTTATTTCTTTGCATATTGTTGATTGAATTGGTAGAAACTAGTTTTCACAAAGCGTACTTTCCTATTAAGGTCATCCGCTGCTACAATGGCTAGGCAAGCAAATTCTTTGGCATTTGCCTCCTACACTCATGGTCCCAAGTCTTGGATTGTTGACTCTGGAACTTTTGACCGCATGACTAGTGATCTCAGCATATTTAGGGCATGTTTGAAATGCAGCTTATAAAAGCATTTTGGAGCTAAAGCTTTTGCTTTCGTAAAAAATAAGTTCCTAAATCAAAATCTTCATTTTGTGGGAAGAGCTTGAGCTTTTTGTTTTGAAAAACTAATATCTAAATTTGTAAGCTACTTGAAGTGGCTTTCAAAAGGAGCTGGAGCTTTTGTTAGATAAAATTTACTCTTTTACCCTCTTAATTATAATAAACTACAACTCTTATTTACTATTAATGTCCTTTTATGTCATTTGAACTTTATAATCTACACTAATGTTTACCAAAAAAAATTATAAACTTAAAAACTCTTTCAAAAAGCTACAGCTCCGAAAAACTCCAGCTCATAGCCGCAGCTCGAAGCTATAGCTAGTTTTGTCAAACATACCCTTAGTCAACTTAAACTTAATCTTCAATCAAATGAGACAAATTAGAATTGCTGAAGGGACATATTAGACGAGATTTTATGGTGATTGTAAGACATATTCGACCACATCTGCAAAGGTTGGGTTTTCTTATTTATTGCATATAGTTTGTTTTGTAGTTGGTTGTGCTACTTAGGATTGTGTTCGCATCTGGGTTGAAGTTACTACGGATTTAGAGCATGTTCAAGATCCTTAGCTCTTTCATCTCCTATGCTTAGTTTTTCGTTGTCATGTTGCTAAGTAGAGATTGCTTGTACATTTTTTTCTTCATATGCCTATTACCAAAATAAAAATAAAGGTAACACTAACTAACAGATTCAGGAAAGGAACCAAATTTTCCAAGGAGTGATGAGATGGATCCACCCGGAACAAATTCTAGGAATATATTCAATGAATCATCCTCCCTAGCAGTTCCAAGGTACCTCTGTAACCAAATAACAAAAAAGATAAGCCAGCGATAGGAATAGCCATTCACCAAATGCAAGGTGATAAAAGATTTCAGACACTTACAACAATGTTGGGATGTGAAAGATTCTTTAATAGCTTCACCTCTTCTTCTAGCTCCCGGATGTGAACCTATCATATGTAATAATACTCCAGTAAACTAACTGAGCCATATTTGAGTTCAATAGATTTTAATACCTCAATACATAATCATTTTTGTTAACTAAAAAATACATAATTTTGAGACCTCAATACATAATCATTTTAAGCATATACACTTAGGGGGCGTTTGGTTCGTGGATTTTCTGGGATTTGCATTTAAAATCCTATGTTTGGTTCGCAGATTTCAGTAAGGATTTAAAATCCCAGGATTTCTTAAATCCTTCCATTCTTTGTTATTTAAAATCCCAGCCTTCCCCCTAGGATTTTAAATCCCAGTTACCTTGCATTTTTCAGATTAACAAATTTTTTCTACAAGATAATGCAAATTCTTTGATAAAATCCTGACAAATGCAAATCCTGCATAATGCAAATCCTTTGACAAAATGCAAATCCCAGATAAAAAAATCCACGAACCAAACGCCCCCTTAAAAGAACCTACACCTAGGATAGTAAAACACATTAAAGAACAAGAACTACCACAGTGTATGATAAACATTTTGTCTTTATGAATGTCAACACAACCAGAATAGACAAGACAACATTTTACTACGTAGGTGCATGAAAATACCAGCCTATCTTACTCATAATGAACTTACCCCCTGAATAGACAAAACATACTGACATCAAGTTCATAACTAAACCATTTATCTTCAATAGACAAGCCAAGACCTTTAAAGTAAATGTTACTCAGACAAAAGAAACTACATTCCCAATTTCCTTACGTCTAATGTTATTATCTATGAGAACCTTAGTGGTCAATTGTGCATTGTTTTCAACTGCTTATGAGACTCCCTTCATTAGATGATGAGGAAGAAAAAGCGGTATTAAGATCCGACAAATCGAGCCATTTTATACATCAGTAATTGGAAGCAGTTCCTTTAATCAGCTAAAAAAACAATACACCAAAATGACAACATTATCATTTATCAACACTAGTACACACAAAATATAAAAAAGAACACATTATGAAAGCTTCAAGTGTTATACGCTTAAAACAGTAATATTGTCTTAGTGTTGTACACCAAGGTAAAATGTTTAAAATCTATGTATACCGAGTCGTACCTGCGTTTTGTCCTTTGAAGCACCATTTACAACAACAGAAACCTGCATTCGATGACACCAAAGAGCACCGTCAATATCAAATCGATAAGATCAATAAGTATTAGGGAAAGTAACTGGAAACCTGCTTGACAGCAAGTAGCTCCCCTGAATCGAGATTCATTCCCATATAAACTCTACCAAACGCTCCACAGCCAATTAATTCTCCTTTACGCCATCGGATCTGGGAGCCGGCGGCCTCGTCTTTTTTCATCTTCTTCCCTACGGCTCTGCTCTTCTCGGTAGGAGGAGGAGGTAGTGCCGGAATGGATGACTTCGAGAATAATCCAATTTTTGATTTACGAATGCTTGAACCGAGCTTTTCGACAAAGCCTCCGAAAGAACCACCATCTTCATTAACACCGAAGACAGGCGGCACAGCGGCGGAGGGTTTAAACACTAGGGATCGACGAACAGAGCCGATAAAATCTTGCATTGTTGGATATGAAGTGAGGAATTCGCGATTACAGAAGCAATGGATTTGATCAAAATCTGAAATTTTTATTCACTTCAGAGAGTGGGAAACTACTGGAATTTGGTTTTCAAAATTCAAAGCAAACATATCAAAAATGTTTTAAACGAGTTGTTGACACCGTCTAAAATAATAATTACAAAAATAAAGAAAGGAAAACACTTTTCAAAAAATTCAAACAAATAGTGAAATTGGAAAACTGATATTTTAAAAAGCAAGACAAATGATACTGTTAGTTGATTCTTATGATTGTCTTCTAGATTTTGCAATGTTAAAATTACAAACAATGTCTTATTAAATCGGATCGGAAGCAGAATTAATTAATTAATTATTCATAACCATAATATGAAAATTTGGCATTGATTAGTTTTAATCGTCAATTTAATTTGTTGGTTTTACGATCAAATCAAAAAAATTATAACGGTAATGTCTCTAACACATCTTTTAGGGTTTGTCAGCGTTATAATAGTAATAATCAATGTTATACATGATTATATTTAATTAAAAAATCTAAATATTAAATAGTTACATTTTAATTATAAAACAATTGTATTAGAATTTGTATCGTGCATTTGAATAATAAAGTTTTTTTCATACAATTAAACATAACATAATAGTTTCAAAATACAACTCCAAACATTTAAAATCATAATTTTAAGTGTGTAATAATAAATGTTAAAAGAGTACTTGTAACACCCTCCCCGAACCCGGAAATGTCACGTCAATACAATACACAGGTGGCAATATCTCAATAACTCAATCGTGCACATGTCAGAGGATAAACTGGAATCACTGATAAATTAAAACTTTTACATAAACATTATTAACATACAATCCACTAATCACATGAACCCAAGGGATGCTAACATAACAATACTGATCAGATCATTATACAAAACTAACACAAAGCTTTCCAGAAAATCCCCAGTCCCAGATCAACAAGCACAGTACCGATCTCTTCTCTGATACCCTGAACATGGTAGACTCGAATACGTAAGCTCGGAAGCTCGTGGGTACGCGAGGGTTAGACTCTGCACAGTAAACACATAACATGCGTACACATAGCACATACACACAAAGTCATCTCTAACTCGGTCTCTGGCAATCAACATCACGATACAGGTATGAACACATAGCATGAGATCCAAAGCCCTACACACAGAATCACTAAGGGGGACCCTTCCCCAGCTAACGACTGTGCGCACCGGTGGTTAGCGAAAACCCTGTAGCACGGGCGCGAACCGGCTACAGGCCTTGCCGTGTATACACGCCCCAAGGACTGTTAGGGACAGTCAACCCGCGCGATCACTCATCGCGAATCACCGTTCGTATGGAACTCATCACGGACCTCGGATTGGATCTCATCTCATGCACATATAACACATACATGAAAACAGAATCATACCTGAAGCTCGCGTCCTTGTCTCACACGCATTGCACAATATACACATATAATAACAACTACACAGCTACGACTCGCAAAACGATCCCGGGTTTAAAAGGACTCGAGTACTCACCTGGTCAATCCACTAATCTCAGAATCTCTGACTCGGCTCGGCTCGGCTCGCTGACTCGTCCCTGAAATCACACGGATCCCAACTGTTAATCCCTATTTTAACCAACACACATAACAGAACCACAATAAACCCATAACCGACTCGGATCTACAAGCAATCCCAACCGAATCCCAAAACCCGACCAAAAACCCGACTCAAAAGCAATCCCAACGAAACCCTGAGAACACAATCAAAACCCGACCCTCAAACAATTTCAACAATATCCCGGAAACCTAACGAAATACAACTCAACATCTCAAACAGAACCCGACCCTAAAAATCCCCAAACTGGCCCCAAAACGCCCCCACAGACCCGACCCAACAACACCCCGATCGCGCCCGCGCCCCGTCTCTGAACGCGCCGCGCTCCTGCCCCCCGCGTCGCGGCCACGCTCGCCCGAGCGCAACCGCGCTCTCTGCGATCTTCTTCTTCCTGCTTTGCGTTTCTGCCATAACCAGGAGGTTACCCCCCCCCCCCCAAGAACTCGATTCAGCCTCATACCAACCTCATAATCCGATACAACTTCACCATATTACTTAAACAATCAAAACCCACAAACCGTTGACCCATATCAATAATTAAACCAAAGAATTTCTAGCTTTCTTACCTTTGCACCTTAGAACTCAATATGGAGCTAGAGAATATGATTAACACCAATATTCAACAATCAATTGGAGCTATGGATGCTGTTTTCTTGATGAATTCACACACCACACACATGTACACCTTCACACACACATACACAAACGTTCTTAGATAAGGAAGGAAGAAAAGGAGACGTAATTATATGTTTTCCACTTTTAGACGGGTACCGATCCCATAACCCGAACCCGATATCACATTTTCACAATTAATATCCGCTTAACCCATTTAAATCCACGAACCCAAATATATAATTAATCCACCAAATTAATTACTCAGAGACACGTAACTCACAAACCCGACACGTATATATCCACTAATCGGGCTATCATTGGACCCACGAAATAATAATATATTAAACATCCACTCAAATAATTACACGCAATTATCTCGAAAATGGGATGTTACAGTACTAAACGAAAATTATTAAAATAAAAAGGCTAAACAAAAGATAACACTAAGATAAGTGTGTGTTATAAAAAATTTAAATTTAAAATTAACAGAAAAAGAAAAAACGTTGCTGGTTGATCCCAACCGTAAATTTTTTTTTTTGATTTGATCGTAAAACCAACAAGTTAAATTGACGATTCAATGTAAAATTTTCATATCATGGTTATGAATATTTAATTAGTTAAATATGTTTCCAATCCGATTTAATAAGACATTGTTTGTAATTTTAGCATTGCAAAATTTAGAAAGTCAATCATAAGACAATGGGGAAATTGCGCAAAAAACCTCTAAGTTGGACCATTTTTGTGATTAAAACCCCAAATCATTTTTCATTGCACAAAAAACCTCCAACTGGTTAAAACTTTGTAAATTTGGGCTTTTTTTTAAAAAAAACTGACTTGCAACCGGTGTAGCCGGTTGCAACTTGATGACGTGTAAAACTTTTAAATAGATTTTGCGTAAAAAACCTCCAACTTATTTAGTTTTTTCATTTAAAACCCCAAATCATTTTTAATTTGATAAAAAACCTCCAACCAACAAAAATAATTAAAACTGAGTCTTCACTGATTGCATTTTGATGACATGAATATTTATTAAGCTTTTATTTATCAAACAAATAATTCGTTTCTCAATGAAACCTCCACCTTCTAGGCTAGCGAACCTGATCATATTCAGATGCTAAAATGGAATATAAATAAATGAAATTGAACATAAAGCTGAACCTAAAAATGCAACTCGTGAACACAAAATGAAATCGATTCCATCGGCACAATTGAAGTTAAAATTCAAGATTAAACGGCAAACTGAACATACATACATAAAATAAAAGCACTGAACATAAAGAGGAGATAGAGTAATCGGAGTTGCCGGAGGTAGAAAAAAAGAGAAAAGATAAATATTATTGTTGGTTAGAGGTGAGAAAAATATAGTTAAGGGTTTTAATCGAAAAAGTCACCAATTTCGGGGTTTTTTATGCAAAAATTCAGTTTAAGAATTATACATATAGTGCCACGTAGGCGCCACGTAAGTCAGGTTTGCCATGTGGACGCCACATGTGTGCCATGTAAGCATAGCAACCTATTATAACCGGTCAAGTCCTAATTTCAAAAGATATTACCGGTTAGAGGTTTTTTGTGCAACAAAAAATTGTTAGGGGTTTTAATGACAAAAATGATCAAACTTTAAGGTTTTTTACGTAATTATCCCTAAGACAATATCATTTGTTGTAACATCCTCAAATTTGATATAATAATTAAACTACTAATCATACACTCAACTAATAAAGTGAGTAATTTATTTATGTTAATCGATACATAAAGATTTAAATTTTTATCATTTATAAGAATATATGTTAATGTTAAATTATAAACTTATAAAAGGTAAACTAGACTTATATATATATATATATATATATATATATATATATATATATATATATATATATATATATATATATATATATATATATATAGGGGTGGGTTCAATGGAAAACCACTATGCACCGGAAAACTGTGGAAACCTACGCATACCGTCCGATTTGATGCATGTCATGAAAAACGCGGTAGCATATCGTAAATAAAGTGATGCATCACGCGGGATTTTGATGCATCACGCGGGAAATTTGATGCATCATGCGAGATTTTGATGCATCACGCGGAGAATTTGATGCATTTGTGGTGGTGCAGTGCGGTTTTCACAAGTTTTCAGGTGCATTGTGGTTTTCCATTGAACCTCCCTCTCTCTCTCTCTCTCTCTCTCTATATATATATATATATATATATATATACATATATATATATATATATATATATATATATATATATATATATATTCGAGTCCGGTTAACTCATACATTACTACAATGCCCACGAAATTAAGGTACCAATTATAATTAATAAAGTGTAAAGTGAATCTTTATTTAACTACTTAATCAAGATCAAGATGCAAATTTTAACCATATGCTTAGCCAACTAGTTCTCTATGCTTTGAGACTTGTCTATTGACAAATCCATATGATTAAGTATAAGTCCCTAAGCTCCATGTACAAGTGCTTGAGCGTTCATATGAAGGGAAATTAAAAGATCATGGTTGAAGTGGAATAAAGAAACCTTAAAGGGGGTGTTGGTGTAATTTTGTGGCCAATTGAAGGCTGTAGAAAGCCCCAATCGCTGCCCATTTCCTTCTCATCTTCATTTCTTAAAACTTGCACTTTGAAGAGCACAAGAGCTCGTTAGGGCTTCGTGAAACATTTCTACAAATTTGGCTGGAAAGATTTCCAAGCTTGGTTGCAACCAATTCACAAACTCAAGGTAATAGTTCCTTCATATTTCTATGGTGTGTGTCCATCTTCATCTTCCTCCTAACCTAGCATCACCTATGGTGAAATGGTGGTAGAACCAAAACATGGTGATTCAAGAGTGGTTAATCATAAACAATTAATGGTTGGAGTGTTTGTGAGATTATAAATGTAAGGGAACAAATAAAACTCATACAAATTGAGTTAAGTTCCCATATATGTAATTTGAGAAATGAATTGACAAAGGTGGTGGAATTGTGATGGAAGGATGTTAAATTATATCCATATATGTTTATGTTAGTCAAAAACACATAGAACATGTATATAGTAGTGGTTTTGGGGGCTGGAATCGAGTTTGGAACGGAGTGGATACGAGCAGGTTGTCAAAAAGTGATGTTTTGGATTGCAGAGCAAAGAAACTCGCCGAGTTCCCATACATACTCATCGAGTTCCCCATCCGATGGGCCATTTTCTAAAAGATAAACATTGTAGCCCTATGTGTCCTCTTCGTCTGGGCTCTTGAACCACCTAAATCCGAGTTCGTATGAAAAAGTTATGGCCAAATTACGAAACTAGTACGAGTCGAGCCCCGGTTCACCCAAAACACTTGTTTTGAGTCCCATAATGATACTATAACATCATGGGATCATTCTATAATTATATAACACATAAATTATTATCAAATAACGCCCAAAAGTTTATAGAACTCAATAAGAGGTGTATCGGTGTCGATAAATTCAGAAACTTAAACCGAAAACGCTTAAACACTTTAAATAACTTCCATAACTTATGAGATATTATTATAAGCTAAGCCCATTAATTTGCATAGGTTGCGGTACATGACCCGCTACCTGCCGTTGCCAACAGCTGTGAATCCATGTCCAGCTGCGCAACTCCAACCGGCTTCCATGCCGGCCACCTACCCACGAGCTCATGTGGTGTAGGAATTTATACGCACAAACACAAAGTAAGGCGTTGTATATAATAATAATCTGGATATCCAGTGAGGCCAATGATAAATGAGCATAGCTCACAATAGGGTAATCAAATGTGATCATGTAAAGCATGAATTAAACAGTCTCCAAGTATAGCATGAAGTGAATATATGTGATGAACGGTATCAAGTAAGGTATGCTGGCCATAGGCCATGATCAAGTAATGGACCGCCAATAGAGCAGTATAATAAAACCAGTGCAATGCATCATATAAGAGGATGATGCCAATTAGATATGCACAATGTCATAAATAAAATAAACATGTAATTATGTATGCAACACACACATCAATACTAGAACTCACAGTACAGCAGGCTATAATAGCCTTTAAGGCTCAAAACGGCCAATAAGTCGCTTAATGCCCGAACCGATAACCGGCACTCCTTCCAGCTCCAAACCTATAAAATTAATGATATTCAAGGTATTTCATAATCATTTTATCATTTATACATGTTGTATGTTTTGCACTTCATATCGATCTAGTAACTCACTTAGCAAATTTTATTTGTTAATCCCTCACTTTTATATACCTCAGGTGGCGTTAAGTAAAGGCAAGACGATTGTCGAATTTGGTCCTAGAGTTTAAACAGACTGTATCTGAAGCCTTAACTTTGGTAAGACTATGCTTATATAATTGGGAGGTAATTGGGTAGTTTGTCTACCATTATGTTTAATATGTATGGATAAAGACATGTAATGTCTTTCAGATTGATGTTAGAAATTGTAATCTAGTAAAAGTATCTTGTGAAATTATTTTACCTTCCAAAGTGATGGTTTATAATCAAACAGAGATATTGACTCCGTGCGAACGGGTCTTGCCCGATTTTCTTTAAAATCCATGTTAATTATCATTAATCTAATGTAACTCCATTAATGATTATATTACGTTGAAATGGGTGTTTCATTTGTCTAGTTTTTTGAAATATCAGATTCCCAATTTCACTCTATGTTTGAATTGTTTGAACGTTCAAAGTTATACATGATAATATTTAATAAAAAAAATCTGAATATTAAATAGTTACATTTTAATTATAAAACAATTGCATTAGAATTTTATATCGTGCATTTGAATAATAAAGTCTTTTTCATATAATCAAACAAAATATAATAGCTTCAAAAGATAACTTCAAACATATGTATAAGTAAAATCATAACTTTAAATGTGTAAGAAAATTTGGCAATAATAAATTTTAAAAGAGGACTAAACAAAAATTTATTAAAATAAAGACATTAAACAAATTATAACACAAAGAAAATGGTGTATTATGAAAAGTTTAAGATTTTTTTAAAAAAAAAGAAAAAAAATATAGTTTTAAAAGATAACTTCAAACATATGTGTAAATAAAATCATAATTTTAAATGGGTAAGAAAATTTTGTACTGATAAATTTTAAGAGGATTAAACAAAAATTTAGTAAAATAAAGACTTAAATAAAAAATAACATAAATATAAGAGTGTATTATGAAAAGTTTAAAATTAAAATGAAAAAGAAAAAATAAACCAATCATGGTTGGTCATGTTTCAACAAAATTTGAATATAAATTAGTTATATTTTAATCATAAAGCAATTTAATTATTATTTTGTATTGTGCATTTTAATAATAATTTTTTTCATATAATTAAAAAAAACATAATAGTTTCAAAAGATAACTTCAAACATATGTATAATTAAAATCATAATTTTAAATGTGTAAGAAAATATTGTAATAATAAATGTTAAAAGAGTACTAAACAAAAATCTATTAAATTAAAGGCGTTCAATAAAACGATAACACAAAGATAATGGTGTATTATGAAAAGTTTAAAATTTAAAATAAATATGAAAATTTTAAAATATAAAAAAACCAAAGCTAAAAAAAAGAATAAAAAGAATATGAAAATTTTAAAATTAAAAAAAAACCAAAAAAAAAAAGAATTTGGAAAAGTTTAAAATTAAAAAAAGAAAAAAGAAAGCCCTTGGTAGGGCATGTGTGAAGTTTTCATTGGGCTAGCCCATATGAAAATTGTATGTATATATAATTCTCTTGTTTGTTTAAATTTGAGATTTGGTACAGGAAGCAGGGGGTGGGAGGGAGGGGATTTGGTACAGGAAACCGAAGCAGAAATGGAATTGGAATGAAATTTTCTTGTTTGTTTAAATTTGAGAATCAAAGAAATGAGTAATAAACCATTTCTTATTTCCTACTTTCAATTAGCGTTGTGCAAAAAATCCATAAAACCAAATAACCCGAAAAACCACCCGATTAAAGAAAATCGGGCATGACTCATTCGCATGGAGTCAATATCCTTGTTTGATTATAAACCAATTTTGGAATGTAAGATGAATTTACAAGATACTTCTACACAATTACAAGATCTATCATCAACCCAAAAGACATTATATGTCTAAATACATATATACAAGTCAATCATAATGGTAGAAAACTACCCAATTATTACCCAGTTGTATAAACGTAGCTTTACCGAAGTTAAGGCTTCAGTGACGGTCCGTTTAAATTCTAGGACCAACGCCGGCAATCACCTTGACTTTACTAACACCACCTGAAGTATATAAGAGTGAGGGGTTAGCAAATAAAATTTGCTAAGTGAGTTACTAGATCGATGTGGAATGCAAAACATACAACATGTATAAGTATTGAAAATGATTATAAAATGACAAGTGCAATATCTTTTAATAAAATGGTGTGGGCATAGCCCATTAATTTGCATAGGTTGCGGTGCATGACCCGCTAACCCGCCGTTGTCGACCGGATCCCGACCTAACAACTCCAACCGGCGCCCAAATTCCGGCCACCTACCCGCGAGCTCATGCGGTGTAGGAATTTATACGCACAAACACAAAGTAAGACACTTGATAATAATAATGATAACCAGGATATCCGGTGAGGCCAATGATAAATGAGCATAGCTCACAATGGGTAATCAAGTGTAATAATGTGAAACATGAAATGAACGATCTTCAAGCATAGCATGAATGTTAATATATGTAATGAAAGGTATCAAATGAGGTATGCTGGCCATAGGCCATGATCAAATAATAAACTGCCAACTAGGGCAGTATGGTAAAACCAGTGCAATGCATCATATAAGAGGATGATGCCTAATAGATATGCACAATGTCATAAATAAAATAAACATGTAATTATGTATGCAACACACACATCAATGCTAGAACTCACTGTACAGTAGGCTATAATAGCCTTTAAGGCTCAAAACGGCCGATAAGTCACTTAATGCCTTGAACCGATAACCAACACTTCTTCCAGCTCCAAACCTATTAAATACTGATGTTCAAAGTATTCATTAGCTTATAATAGTATATCATAAGGTTTGGAAGTTAATTGAAGTGTTTATACGTTTTCGGTTTAAGTTTCCGAATTTATCGACACTGATACGACTCTTATTGAGTTTTATAAACTTTTGGTCGATGTTAAATGTTAATTTAAGTGTTATATAATTATAAAATGATCCCATCATCTTATAGTATCATTATAGGGCTTAAAATAAGTGTTTTGGGTGAACAGGGCTCGAATCGCACTAGTTTCGTATTTTGACCATAACTTTTTCATACGAACTCGGATTTAGGCGATTCAAGACCCCAGACGAAGAGGACACATAGGGCTATAACTTTTATCTTTTGAAAATGGTCCATCTGATGGTAAACTCGGCGAGTTGTGATTGGAACTCGGCGAGTTCCTCTGACCTGCACATTCTGTTTCAGTTTTTTAGTGCCCCTGTTCGTATCTCTTCAGTTCCAAACCCGTTTTCAATATACAAAACACCCTCCAAACTTCATTTTATGATATTTGTGATGTATATAAACACATATAAACAAGGTTTAACATCCATAGCACAAGAATTCAATAACTTAATCATCAATTCTTTGATGAACTCACAATCACTAAAACCAAGTTTCCATTGGTTTCTTGTGTTATACCTCCAGAATTTTAATTAAATGAATATCCATCTTTTAAGTGTTTATAATCATACTTATTTAGCTCTTACTCAATTCCATGATATAAATGAATAACACATAAGGAGATGAGGAACATAATGAGCCTACCATGATCACTCTTGAAAGTATGTATAACTATACCTCAAGTTTGTTGTGATTAGCTTGTGGAAACATCTTCAATCTTCTTAGCAATCTTGTTCAACAAAAATCCAGCCCTAGTTTAACCCTTTGAGTGTGTGGAAAGTGCAGGAAATTTCAAAGGGGATAAATGATAGAAAAGGTCACGATTTGGGAAGAAATAGCCTTTCAATTGGCCAAAATTTACGCCACACCCCATTTGTATTTCCATTTTCCTGATTTAGCCACCATCTCTCTCATTTCTCACATTCTTATTATTATATCAATACAAGAATGCTTAAAGCACTTGTACTAATTAGCTTCAAGGACTTGTACATAAGGTATGGATTGCCAAATTACAAGACTTTTAATGTATAATACAAGTAGTTAAAGCTTGTGACCAAATCTTTAATTTTGCTCATAACCAAATATAAAGATAAAATTCATTTGAAAATATAATTGATTATAAGTAATATTTTAAATTTGAGGATATTATAGCAATATATGAATTAACCGGACTCAAATATATATATATATATAAGTCCAGTTTACCTATTTATAGGTTTGTAATTTAACACTAACACCTATTTTCTTGAATGATAAAATTTCAATCTTTACATATTGATTAACATAAATAAATCATTCAATTTATTAGTTGAGTGTATAATTAGTGGTTTAATTACTATATCAAATTTCAGGATGTTACAGTAATGGTTTGGTTTGTGGGTGACTTGGACGATATATCCCAAACCGATTAACCCAAACCGAATAACCCAAATAACCGAAAAACCACCCAAATAACACCCCTACTTTCAATTCCCTCTCACATGTGAAGAAATGGTGAGAATTATATTTTTCTATTCTCTCAAAAAAACACGGAGACTTGATTTCTCCACTACCCCACCCCCAAACCTTCCCACGTCTGATCATTTGCACATGTCTCACGTTGTTGTCTCTTCCCCCAAACCCTAGAGAAAACCCTCTCCATCTTTGTGACAAGCCACCGCCAGCGACATAGGCGGCGAACAACCAGCAGCAGGAACTATCGATCTCTTGCTCTCTCTCTTTCACTGTGGCGGGGAACGACGACGACCAGTTGCGGTGACGGGGGTGGCGAACAAGAGTTCCATACCCCCAAACCCTCTGATTAATACGGCGGTGACAGGGGCGACGATGTCGCCGCTTCCCCTTTCCTTCTCATGCGACGCTGTCGCTTCTTCTCCTTCTCAATCGACGGCGCCGACAATAGTTTTATCTTATACTTAAAAAAAGGTATCTCTATTTCTCTCGTTCAAAAGTAGAAATCGATTTTCTCTTGATTTTTGATTTTTTGGGTTGAAATCCATCATATACTTTATCTCATCTTCATTTTGTGAAGGTGAGTTCAAAATTAGAAATCGATTTTGGGAATGCTTTGGTTTAGAATACTGATTTTGTGAAGGATTGAAAAGATGATGAAGTTTTGCTATTTTGGGTGTGTCTTATAAAATAAACAGAGTCATGTGTGTATGTATGCATGTGAAATCTATCACTGATTTCATTATATGAAGTTATATAAAGCTTTGTTACTTCGGACCAAGAAATCAGAAATTTTCGAAAGCAAAAAAGCCATCACAAGCTTTGTTACAAACTACTATTTTTGTCCAATCCTCCAAATTTGCTCAGTGGTTTGATGAAGATGGTATATCACTCTCCCTCAGTCATCCTATATTTATTATTTACATAAATAATATCATAGCTAATAATATGTGGATGTCTGGCTTTATGACTCATAACATGACTCATAGTTACTACACTGTATTCTCTTACTTTTGATACTTTTCATTTTGTTATTATTATTTTTAATTCCAGAAAATAAATCTGTGGATGATCTCTCATCTAGCTGACCAAATGATTTACTTTCACTGATTGCTGGTGGTGACAAAGCTGGATCTCAAGCTCCAAGTTTTGCGTCTAACTAACCCATCGCACCAGAATTATCCTACAAGGGATTGGGCGTTATTACCCAAACACCCTTAGAATCTAACAATTTGTACCAAAATTATAAACAGGAGCCTGCCTGCACCTCCAGTTGTTGCAATCCTTACATGTGAAGACCTTGAACAGACTATACTCTCGGAATATAGTGAGAAAAGTTCAACTTTGCAGCCAATTTTGGACAAGGAAAATTTTACTCTAGAGGAGCTTCTAGATGAGGATGAAATAATCCAAGAATGCAAAGCTCTTAATAACCGGATTATCAATTTGTAAGTCCCATAACTCTTCCTATGAGTCTATGACTCCATGTGATCTTCTAGCATTTATTGCTCACTTGTGTGTATGTATTAGTTACTCTTGGTGCAGTAATGAAACTTGCACTGTAATTATGCATAAATGTAAAAGGGAGTAAGTAAATAACAAAAATTGGCCTAAAAACAATATCTGTGACTTTGAAGCTGGCCCTGGAAAATCTTTTTCAAATGTTTTGAACCAAGTTTTAATTGTAGCATGCAAAGGAATATGCATCAGTGTTACCTCATGTCCAAAGAGAACCTTGCATCACAAATACACTAACCAGTGTAATTTACTTACCATGAATGTGCATGAGCTTCCCTATTTTAATCTTGATGGTTTGAGGTGCAAATTACAAGTCTAGTGGATGTTGTTGGTTTTGGTGCTGCTGTTAATCAATTTGAGAAAAAGCAAGAACTTTTGTTATTAAACCAAAACCAAGTCTCTTGTCTTACAATTCCAGATGTAGAAGTTTTTGCTATTGTTGATGATATACATATAGATCTATTAGCTCGATTGGTAAGAGCGCCCGTATGGGAGGATGGTGGTTCGATTCCATCTAGATCTTTGATTTGGTTCGATCACTATTTTATGTTTCAATATTGTTTCACAATTTGAATGACTTTGTTTTGTTTGAATCAAATTGTAGTATTTTATTTAATATTTTTTGGGTTAAATTATGTTGGTAATTTTTTTGATTAATGAAATGTTTAATTTTCTTGGGTTTAAATAATGAATTGTTATTAAAAAAAAATTCTAATTGAGAATAATAAAATTTATTATAGAATTCTTTGTTACAATTCTCTATTGTACCAAACAAGAAAACTGATTTCCTGTTACAATTCTCTGCTGAATTCTCTGTTCTACCAAACAGGTGAATCAATTCTCTTTCTCCTGACCAATTTCATTTCTCAGCAATTCCATTCTCTGTTGTCATTTTTCTGCATTTCCATTCTCTGTACCAAACGCACCCTTAGTGACATTGGTTCGCTGATGTCAAATGATTTACATTTTATAACATAAGCTTGTTACCAAAAATAATACTAATTTTATATATTTTTATCATTTATAACAATGTCTTTTAATTTTTATTATTAATAGGATCAAATTTTATATTTTATATCATATATAGCAACGGTGTCCTGCAAAACCTGTTTAACGGGTCATTGCAACTTTTTAATTATAAAAATGTAAGACCCTCAAACTACTCCTCATTCCACATAAATGAAACATCAACAAAATTATAATATAATAATCTCTAATTGTTCCCAATATACACATAGCTGATGAGAAAGTGGGGTCGCTTAACATCCCCACATACTCCCGGATATCTGATCTGAGACCCTCGATGAACATAATGACCTTACGGTCCTCGGTAGCCACCTGATGTGGCGCGAACTAAGCCCTGTCATTAAACGTGTCTATATACGTCTTGACAGACATAGATCCCTATTTAAGATGAATAAACTCACACTCTAACTCTTGCCTCGTGTCATGCGGACAATACTACAGCTCAAACTCAACTCTAAATACCTCCCAGGTCATCGAGTAGGCCTCATCAACCCCTCGAGCGCTCACCACAGAACTCTACCACCGCAACGCTCTTCCCTTCAGCAGGTTAGAGGAATAACTCACTCTATCAGCTCGGTCAACATGGGCTATACGGAAAGCAGCCTCGACCTCTCGCAACCAATCTAGTGCCTTCGAGGCACCAACTCCCCCGGAGAACTCAGAAGGATGACCCGTCATAAAGTCCTTAAAGAATCCTCTCATTGGCTGGCTAGTCGAAGCACCAGCCTCAGAAATCTGCCCCCTCTCCGGCGGGGTTAACGCACCTCGACCCCTGCCCGCGCCCTGCACTGGAAATCACTCATCAAAAAGTTGACCTATCACAGAATAGAGGTCTGACTTACGCACGAACTCATCACCCCTAGAGTCATCTCCCTGAGGCCCGCTGCCCTGATAGTCCATAATAACCTGCATAATAAGGATAATAACACATATTAACTCTACAAAACTCTATGCACTACTCGTTTATCACCTAACGGATCTACTTCGGATTACAATCCAACGATCTAGACTCCGTGGTTTAAGCTTAAGCATCCACTAGATACTTAATCTCTTAAACCTAGGCTCTGATACCAAGCTTGTAACACCCTCAAACTAATCCCCAATGCCACATAAATAACACGTCAACAACGATATAATATAATAATTCCTAACTGTTCCCAAATCAATCACATGAAAACCCTGATAATCACGCCAACAGAGATATAATATAATAATTCCTAACTATTCCCAAATCAATCACATGAAAACCCCCATAATTTGAAACTTTAATTTACATAATTAGTTATGGAAGTCCCTGATCACATTACATACTATCCGAAGCGTATGTACCCAATCCCCAAAATATAACCTCTAGAGAAGGTAGCTAACTCCTCGAAATATGCAGACGTAAACCTACTTGGGTCCAGCAAGCCTACTAGATCTCTGATCACCTGAGATACACACATATAAACGTACGTCAGCTAAAGCTGGTGAGAATGCAAGTGTTAGGTGTACGATTATAAAAACTCAGTAAAAGGAAGTAAACTCAGTAATAAAACGTTCAGCGTTCTCTACTGATATTCTATTCCAATAAATCACAAACAAGATTTAAATAATAAGAACAATCTATTTAAACACTAACCGAAGGCTTTGATTGCACAGTGAAGAATTACAATACGAGAGGAGAGAATGCACAAAACCCTAGGTAGAATAATTCGTACAATTCGTGCAAATGAGTACCAAAGTATATCTACAGTACCCACATCATTTCTATTTAAACAATTACAAAACTATCAAGTAATTACATATAGACCCCTAGACTTATTATTTTCGTCAACAAAATTAATTTCCCAACAATCTCCCCCTTTGATGAAAGATAATCAGTCTTTAGTCTTTTAGTCCAAGCTTCATCTCGAATCTTCGAATACTCTTTCGGTTCGTTAGCCCCCACTCAATCTTCTTCTGTCATTCACACTTAGACCACCCTTCTTTGTTTTTCTCTTCTTATCAGCAGCAAGTCTTCCTTTTAAACCAGTCAATACTTTCTGCAACGTACCATCACACAACTTGTTCAGCTCAACCCTCCGCATAACTCTCTTTCTTTGCTCTTTATCTTTGTAAACAACTGCTGGATGTTTGATCATGATCACTTGATACTCTTTCAATTCATCCAAATGTTTGATAAAACGATTTGGCGCTATGATATTTTTTTTCCTCATTCCTCACTCAACTCCAATCTGAAGATCTTGCACAGACATGAGAACCAGTTTCGTGTGCATAAAGTGAAATAACGTCTTAGGTGCAAATCTACAGTTTTCATCTCTTTTGTTCCGGCACAACTCATCAAAAAGATCTTTTATGTCCACCAAATTCATGTTAAACATATATGCTTTGGTGAAAATATAAGTATTCCCATCTGTTCTAGTTACAGTGAATGTCGGATAGAACACTTTCACAAACCGATCTTTTTCTATCTTCACCGGATCAACAATTCTGAATTCACTTCTAACTTTTTCAATCCGTTGAGCTTTGTTTTGCAGAAAACTAGCATAGTTCACTAAATTTGGCATGTTTGGCTCTAAAACTCTGAAAAGTTTCAAGAAAGTACATGGTGCTTGGTTCTTACAAAAGATCTTCTTTTCCAAATGATCTTCAAGGAATGGAAGCTTATTTTTTCTTCTTATGTACTCAACATTTTGTTTTGTTGATAAATCCAACACTTTAATATTTTTCTTACTAACTTCATCCTCATTTAGAAGAGTCAACATGTCATTGATCTCCTTTTGAACTACCTCCTGAACTGCAACCCTTAAATGATGTTGTTATTGAGATTCATCAGCTAAAATGTAACTATTGAAAAACTTGTCCATAATCTCAACTTCGTTCAGCTCTTTCACTGCTGGAGGCAACACATTCTCAACTGGAAACGGATCAAACTCCTCTTTGATTGTAACCGTTACCGCAGGTTTTTCAACCGTTGGCATTGGTACATCATCCCTTAAAATTTCCTAAACTAAATTTTTTCTCGATCTCTATCCTTTCAGCTCTCAGTGATATATCAGTCAGATCAAACACATCATCATCATCATCATATATCTCAATTTATTCTTCTGTCCCCTCAATCATTAACACTTGACCTTCTTCCTCATGGTCAGAATCGTCATATTCTTCAAAAAACTATATACCTGATTGAATACTTAAAGTAACTGGAACATCTTCATATAGATACAATCCCAGCTTGCTCTGAGCATCAATAGGTTCCTCTTTAGAACTCCCACCTTCTCCAACATCTTCCCAACCTGTCTCTTTTCCAGTATATACAACCATCGGTAACACAGCTTCCGACTCTCCAAGCTTCCTCCTCTTCTCCCCCTCATGAGGAGTATAATCGGAGTCTTCATCATGCTCATCATGCTTTCTCTTAGGAGCTGAAGCTTGAGATTTGCATGTCTGTTCAACAGTAGATAGTCTTTCCGATAACGATCCTAAAGCACCACTAACAACAGTATTTTCCAATCCAACCATCTTTTCCCTCATCTCAAACAAAATTCTCTCAGCTCATTAATAGAGTCTTGGGGATCTTTTTCTTTGACACCTTCAACAACAAACTTTCCTTTCAACAACTTTTGAATATTTATCATTCGTGTCATCATTTCAGAATATTGAGTTGTCATCTGAACTGAGACTCCACTAATAGCTTCATTGAGTTTTGCTTCAGTAACATAGGGTGAAGGTCTAACTACTGGGTCACCTAGACTTCCAGTTGACACAACAATAGAACTTGTAAAAAGAACTTCTGTGTGGCCTGTGCTCAGAGATGGCAAAGTTGTTGCTCTGACAGGACTTCCAACCATTTCAAGTGAAGAAGCAACAGATGCTTCCAACACTATGGTTTATCCGGCAGTGACACGAAGTACTTCTGCACTTACTCCAACAGATGGAGTCGACTCAAGTGTCCTAAAGTGTATAGGAGCTATGACTTGTGCATGAGAAACTGTACACGCGGGCGGCTGTGTACTCTGTTCAATATCCATGGTATCCAAAGGATTCCAGGATAGATCATGTGTAAATTCCCGGTGAGAAATTGAAACACCTTCTTGTTGAGAAGAAGGAAGGTGAGTAGCTGGTTGGGTGTGCAGACGCCAATGGGATACTGGTTATTTCAATGCTAACTCTCTCATGAGAGCTAACAGCAGATGTGGTTTCATCCTGACTGTCTAGATTTAGGATCTCCCTCACACTCAGTCTCGCAATCTTAACAATATATATTTCTAGTAAACTTTTAGGTTGAGATATTTCAACAGTATCAGCACCTCCCAGATTATCGTCAATATCCTCATCATCCTCATCATCCGCTCCCTCATTTCCTCCTTCAGCTATATTTAATAAAGTACGTTCCGAATCAAAACTACCCTCACCTCCCCTCACTTCCTCCACAGCTCCCTCGGGCTCATTTTGGCTTCCTTGAACATCGACCCCTTGCTGATGTTCCTGGTTACCTAAAACTCCTTGGGTAAGAAAACCCGGTTCTTGGGTTGCTATTGGAGCATGATCTATTCTCTAAAGTCTAATACTCTTAGCCTATGGATCAACATATTTCAACAAAGATTCAGGTATTGGCATTACATTAGTATTTGGAGCATCTTGAACACTGTGAAGGCTCATCATCACGTAATTCGGGCATTTTTGAGCATTGGATCTCTTCAGAATTTTCTCGTTTGCTCTCAATATACCTCTGATCAGAATTTGGATGAATATTTGTAGAGGCATAAATTTTCTTGCTCTGTTTGTGGTTTTAGCCAACATAACTTCCTTCAGATCTTCCCATATGCATTGTGCATAGTCAGAATATTTGTTGAAGGCAATGCAATGAAAGAGTCTTAAGCAATGTATACTTCCTCTGTTGAATCCTGTATACTTTGAGGTCATAAACCTGTCTCTAATACCAATTGATATTCTATTCCAATCAATCACAAACAAGATTTAAACAATAAGAACAATCAGATTAAACACTAACCGAATGCTTTGATTGCACGGTGAAGAATTACAATACGAGAGGACAGAATGTACAAAACCCTAGGTAGAATAATCCGTACAATTCATGCAAATGAGTACCAAAAGTACATCTACAGTACCCCCATCATTTCTATTTAAACAATTACAAAACTATCAAGAATTTTCAATTAGACCCCTAGACTTATTATTTTCATCAACAAAATTAATTTCCAAACAACTGAACAAGGAATATGAGATCCCACAAGATAGCTCAGAATAGGTACCAAACCCGTGTGGAGGAATCCACATACCCAAATCCCTAGACCGCACAAAGCAGCCGTCAGAAGCTCAAAAGGGAATCGGAATCGGAAGCGACCTGACCCCTGCCCAGCCGCGCGGTTTAGTAACTTGGTAGCTCAAGTGTCCCAAATATAAATAAACACAGTTCACAATAAAGCTCGATAATACATGCATGATAATATCTCGATTAAAAGCTCGTAGTAAAAATCATAATAATCTGATAAAAAGCTCACTAAAAGATCATGCAAGTATTAATAAATAATTGTACAAGTATCTCAGAAAAACATGCAAACTCACCTGACCCCTGAAGCCTCACTACTCGAGTCTCAATTCCCTGCCCGTTCCCGACCGTATCAACTCGATACCCTGGACTCACAATATAATGACTCAATATCACAATCACAACTCAATAACTCTATACACGACTCCTAGATAACCCACACAATCCCAGATACCCAATCACAAGATTCACAAGCCCAAAACCCAAACCCCAAACCGTAGCCGGATCGCGGCCGCGCCGACCATCGTGATCGCGCATTCCGATCTCGGCCGCGCTCATCATCGCGTCCGCCGCCCAACCTGAACCGCCCGCGGCCCATCGCGCTTAGGGCAACGCGACCCGGGCTCATCTCAAAAACATCGCGGCCCGCGATCAGGGGATCGCAGCCGCGCTCACGGACGAAAGAAAAAGTTCGACTCTGTTTTATCTTAGACCAGGGGAATCACTCCCCAACTCACAATCAGCTCAATATAACCCGACAAAAAGTCCCAAATTTACCCAGAAACATAACTAAACTCAATTCAATTATCTACTAAGAATCAACAACAATTAATCCACGAATTTGAGCTCAAAACTCACCTAAACCCAAAAGGAGAAGTTGGTGAAGAATTTTGGGAAGATCATTTTCACGTCGAAATTACAATTTTCGTCCATGTGGTTAATTATATACAAATTATGGTTATGATCATTTTCACGTCGAAATTACAATTTTTAGTATATATGGTTGTCGTTTTGTTATGCTTTTAGTCATTTGACCAATCATTTTTAAAAAAAATGATCATTGTGCCCTTTAACTTTTTTTAACTTTTGGTCCCTAACTAATTACTTTCTTTTTCATATTTTTTTGAATTTTATACTATTATTATTTATTTGATATTTAGTCTTTTTCTTATTGTTACAAATTAACTAAAGTATTCCTATTTTTTAATATGTTATCTTTTACTATTATTATTATTTATTAATTTATATTCTTTTTTATTAATTACTACAGGAATTTAATTAAAATAATTTTTACATATATGAATTTGTATATTAATAAGTTGTATTATTATTATTATTATTATTACAATTAAGTTCAAATATTTATTCAACTATGTATACATTTATTTTTAAAATTTTTTATTACTTACTTATCATTAATTTATTTATTTTGTTAAGTGAATATATTTTGATTTATTTCAGAATACATACATATATGTGTGTGTGTGTGTGTGTGTATATATATATATATATATATATATATATATATATATATATATATATATATATATATATATATATATATATATATATATATATAGACACACACACGTTTTAATTATATATATAATTTTTTTGAAACTAAAAATTTTATATGTATATAAAATGCATATGTTTAAAGGTAGTTAAATTAGAATAGATAACACATTAAATAATATATTTTGTTAAGTGAAACTTACATTGAACATATAATGTTTATAAAAATAGAAAAAATTAAAATTAAAATTTATAAGTTAATACATATATGTATAAATTTGTACAAAAATATGAACAAATTTATAAGTATTTATATAAAGTAATATAAAGTGGAGATAAAAGATAAATAAATTAGATGATAAATAGTTAAAAACTTTATAAATGAAAAGTAAAGAAATAAATATATACCTTTTAAAAACTAAATATATAAATAGTTCAATGTATGTTTAGATTTTATATGTAAGAACAATATTAATAATATTAATGACAATAATTAACAACAATACAATATATTAAATTTAGTCATATACACGTTATTTTCAATTAATACTAGTTATTCATGTAAATACTTAAACTATAATAAAATAATAATAATACTAGAATGTCAAATAAATAATGAAAATAAAACATGTAAAATAATTTATTACTTTTATTTTTAAATTCTAATAGTAATAATAAGAAATATATATTAAATAAATAATAAAAAATAATAAATCATTATGAAAATGAAATATAAAAGAAATATTTTGATGAGGGACCAAAAATGAAATAAAGTGAAATGGTAAAATTGTCTTTTGGATAAAGGGACTAAAAACATAACAAAACACCAACTATAAGCACTATAATTGTAATTTTAATTTGAAAAAGACGGTAACTATAATTTTTATATAAGCACAAGGACGAAAATTGTAATTTACCCTCAATATTATTATATCGTACGACGTTAATAGTAATATAAACATAAATATACGATTAATTATATCAAAAAATGGTTAGTGTAAAAAATTTGTGTTCTTAAAATATTTTGACCAAAAAATAAAAGTTAGTGTTCTTGGAATAAAATATACAAAAGATATAATAAGAGTAAACACTAAACACACAATATGAAATTTACGTCACGTTTTTCTAATAATAATGTAACAAAATGAAAGAGTAAATTATATAAATGGTCCCTGTGGTTTGTGTGACACCTCTCAATATCCATACTATAATAATAACTCCTATAGCATGGTATGTGAGGCGGTGTTAAATTCATTATATAATGGATCGACTCGTGGTAAAAAAACATAACTATTATTCTCCAACAGTGTTTTAGTACAATTTATTGGATGAAAATACATGATACAGAATACAGAAATTATTACATTGACAACTTAATCATAAACTTTATCTTTCCTTTGCCATTAGAGGTTCCTGGCTCAGTACATAAGTGTAAAATTGTAAGAGTGAGCGACAATGACCAACAAGTACTAAACACATGTGGTGGAGTGATATGTTTTAAAATACATTATAATGGGTAAGAAAATTTATAAAAATAACATTTTCTATAAATATATGTTTTCGTAACAATTTAAATAATACAGCGACTTGCAACTGAAGGTTGTGAAGAAAACCTTATACAATGAATATTGATTTCTTCATTTCATACTCGAGTTAAATGAGTATGTTTGTGGACGAAATAAATACTCTTATTTGCATAAAAGTTTTTGATCTTTTTCATTATAAAATTTACTGGTATATTATTACCCGGATAAATCACAGAGAAGTATCCTTCGTGCATCTCAAAAGGTTTAGCCATTTGGGCGTCATTTTGTTGCCGTCTCAAAAAGGCTATATCATTTTTATAACTTACCTATCAACAACTATTAATACATATTCTAATAATGTAACATTAAATTATTTACAAAATATATCATATTTCGAGTATCATATAATTACTGAATCATAACAGTTATCCTATAATTAACATAGAGTCAAATAAAACGATCCAACATAATGAATAAAATAATAGGCTCAAAGTGGAAGTGATTAGAAACTTACAATAGTCCAGAAACTGTAACACCCTCGAACTAATCTCCAATGCCACATAAATAACACGTCAACAAAAATATAATATAATAATCCATAATTGTTCCCAAATCAAGCACATGACAACCCCGATAATATAAAACTTTAATTTACATAGTTAGTCACGGAAGTCCCTAATCACATTACATACTATCCGAAGCATATGTATACAATCCCCAAAATATAACTACCTCTAGAGAAGGTAGCTAACTCCTCGAAATACGCAGACGTAAACCTACATGGATCCAGAAGGCCTACTAGATCTCTGGTCACCTGAGATACACACATATAAACACACGTTAGCTAAAGCTAGTGAGAATGCAAGTGTTAGGTGTACGATTATAAAATCTCAGTAAAGAAAGGTAAACTCAGTAATAAAACGTTCAGCATTTTCTACTGAACAAGGAATATAAGATTCCACAGGATTGCTCAGAATAGGTACTTAACCCGTGTGGACGAATCCACGTACCCAAATCCCTAGACCGCACAAAGTAGTCGTCAGGAGCTCAAAAGGGAATCAACAGCGACCCGACCCCTGCCCAGCCGCGCGGTTTAGTAACTCGGTAGCTCAAGTGTCCAAAATCTCATATAAATGAACACAGTTCACATTAAAGCTCGATAATACATGCATGTAATATCTCGATAAAAAGCTCGTAGTAAAACTCATAATAATCTCATAAAAAGCTCAGTAAAAGATCATGCAAGTATGAATAAATAATCGTACAAGTATCTCAGAAAAATATGCAAACTCACCTGACCCTGGAAACTCACTCCTCAAGTCTCGGTTCCCTGCCCGTACCCCGACCATATCAACTTGAGACCCTGGAATCATAACATAATGACTCAATATCACAATCACAGCTCAATAACTCTATGCACGATTCCCTGATAACACACACAACCCAGATACTCAAACACAAGACTCACAAAGCCTAAAACCCTAACCCTAAACTCTAGCTGGATTGCGGCCACACTCATACGGTCACGGTCGCGCTCCCTCGATCTCGGCCGTGTTCCCCATTGGCGTTCTTATTACAACGCGACTCGTGCTCAACCCGAACCGCCCACGACCCATCGCAACCAGTGCAACGCGACCCAGGCTCATCTCAAGAACATCGCGGCCTGTGATCAGGGGATCGTGGCCGCACTCACTGACGAACAGAACCAGTAAGCTCTGTTTCTTGCACAGCCAAGAGGATTCATCCAAAAATACTCTCAGTCTGATATAACTCAATAGAACCTCTCGAATTTGATTAGTAATACACATAAACTCAATTCACAATATCAGGGACAACTAACAACTCTTAATCCATAAATTGAAGCTCACAACTCACCTAAACTCAAAGGAAGAAGTTGATGATGAACTTGGGAACAATTCTCTGATTTCTTGGCTTCTTGATTGCGATTGCTGCTTGTTGTCCAATGCACCGAAAGAGAGTGAGCCAGTAGATTTTTCTGCTGTGCAACATGCTGAAATTCAGGGGGAGCCAAGTCAAGGTGGAGCTGGAGGAGGTGAGGCCAGTTCCTCAAATGTCACGGAAAGTAACATGAATGAAATGATTGAAGCTTTAATGAAAATTGAGGAAGAGGCGTTGGAGTTTGATTTTGAAGATGAGAGTGATGAGTTGGAGGAAGGGGAGATTATGCCTGAAGATGTTCCGGAATGGCAACCAGATGATGAAGTGTTAGGTGATGAGGAAGATGAAGCAAATGAGATTATCATTCAAGAAAATCCCATCACCGATACATATGTGCCGGAGGAACATAATGTGATTGACATAGAAGCGGTTAAAGCTACGTTAAATGTTGAATCACAATCTAAAGAGCCTGCCAGGGAGCTGACTAATGAAGAAAAGAGAAATCTATGGTTTAGGGAAGAGAAAAAGGAGTTAGACTTGAAGGAAAAGATGCGTATGCCGAAAGCAGGAGAGCTGTCAGGAAATATACTAAGCTGGTTTTTTGATCGAGAACTGCAACTATTTATTATCAAGCGAAAGGATGGGCTCCAGTATCTCAGGAGAAGATTGAAAGATTTCAACTCGTTGCCAAAGGTTGAGATAAAAGCGTTGGCATGGAAGGATCTTATAAATATCAGAGACGACCCCTATGCTGAAATCATTGCAAAGATCATTAGAAGGGAAGGGAGGTCAAGGAAATTTGAAAGGCTCAATCCAAGAATTGGCAAGAGAGTGATGGACCATTCTAGAATTGATCCTCTGACTAGTAGAACTTGGATGAAAATTCAATATAAACCAGTTAGATGTTTGAAGAAAGTCCCACTCAAGCCAATGCCACAAAATGTTTTGAATAATCTTAACTGGTGGTACGTTGAAAGTGAAACAGGTGAAGCGGTGATGGAAGACTTAGAAGAAAAGATAATTCTTAGAGTATACGATCCACTTCACCTAGTAAATCTCTCCAAAGAAGACCTTCAAGTACTTCATACTCATAAAATCTCGAGTGATGCACATATGGAGTTTGAGGCTAGAAAGTACCACAATGTGGTTAAAGTATGTGTCGAACAAGGCCTGTATGCTGGTAGTAGTTTAAATAAACCTAGTACTTAATCAAAATGTAAATAGTTAGAAGCTATCGTCAAGGGGGAGTCTGTTGGTACACCCTGTGTGACGATAGCAGTCTAAGCTGTGTTAGCATTTTGTGTAAGTCGTGTTACAAGGTATTGAATATTAACTAGTGTTTGATATATGTGTTTATATGTGTTTGCTATTGATTGATTGTGTGTTTGAACTTAATGTAAAGTATTACAGGAAGTTCAAACATAAAGTTCAAAGATAAATTCAAACATAAGTTAAAGCATAAGTTCAAATAGAAAGTTGTAATGTGAAATTCGAATTTAGAGTAAATTCGAATTTATCACATAAGACAAATTCGAATTTAGTATAAATTCGAATTTGCTCTTAAGGCAATCTCGAATTTGTCAGGTGGACAAATTCGAATGGGCCTTGGGCCTGGTTCGAGTTTGTCCTAAGACAAACTCGAAATGGTCACTATAATTAGGGATTAACTCAAATATTTATCAGACTTTTGCAGAATTTCGAGAGTGATTAAGCAAAGGCGATCTCGAGTTTACTAGTAATCAGAGAGTGGTTTCGGAGAGAATCATCGTGTAGGTACGTACATCGTTGTTCGTATAACATCTTGGTAGTCTCCGTGTTTCGTGAGTGTGATCTTACCGTCAAGCCGCTAACGAGGATTCCGCACTCGTTGGTGTGTGTCGCGTCTAGATAGATCCGTGCCTTTCAAGACCTTACACTGCTGCTGGAATCCAGATACACACACAAACACACTCATTTTCTGGTTTGGAATTAGAAATGTGGAAGCAAGTAGCCAAGGAGGTCACGAATATATATGTTTTGGTTATAACTCGGTCTGACACCCAATATCCGATCCAGTTACCACAAAATACAATTTTATATTATCGGATCCCAAATTAATCAATAATCACCATAATTATAATCTTTTATAAAATTTAATCCCGTAACCCGGTTAACCCAAAATCTTATCACGCGACGGCTCCACATATAACTCAATAATTGCTCCAACTCAATAATAATATCATAATCAACCTAATAAAATAATTCCACGTACCTTTTTCAAAATCGGGATGCTACAGAAACGGTGATAAAGAATTCATAATAATGAAGTAGAAATTACTCAAAATATGACTCTTTGTTTAATAGTGATATTTATGAGTATTGGTGCGATTTTTATTCGTTTGAAGTGAGTCTATTTATAGGCTTGAAAATTCGACAACCAACAAATTTTACGCATATACGACGCTTTTACCGACAATCAATTTCACCGACATTCAATTTGAAAGAAGAAATGCATGTGCATTACATGTCAATTTTGGTTTTTACCCTTTGTCTATCCTATATTTACATATGACCCCCTTATCTATCATAAATACATACTTAGCCCCTTATTATAATAATTATAGTTATTATCATTATATATAATCCAATACGTTGTAATTATTACCTGATATCTGCTTGATGAAATTCCGGGATGTTACATTTTGCCCAAAATATTGGATTCAGTCCCTGTGGTTTCAAATTTTCATAAATGGTCATTATCTGCAACGTTTACTTGCATAATTGGTCCCTACACCTAACGGACGTTTGTTTTCATCATTTATACATTCATGTGAGGGTATTTGTGTCAACTCTTACCTTCAATTATAGTAACCTTATTTCTCCTTGATATATTTTTTGTCTCTCTCTCCTAAAACTTCAAAGCAAACAATGTATTTGAAATCAAGAAATCATAGAGAAGAAGAGACGAGGACGAAGGGTATGGTGATCTGCGAATGTGGTTACCCAGCGGTGATACAAACTTCATGGACATCCAGAAATCCCAGACGGAGGTTCTATAATTGTTCGAGAAATGTAAGTGGTTGCATAATTTCAAGACTGTTGCGATATTTTTATTTTGTTAAGGTAAATGATTACATTTTAAGTGGCGTTTGGTTCACGTAAAAGATTTTGATGGAATTAGAATCTAAGTTTAGTGTATTTGAACAATTGGAAATCAAAGATAACAAAGTAAGATTTAGTTAGATCCTATCATAATCCATCAGTAAAGGAATTCAACATTCCTTCACATCTTTAATGGAATTACAAATTCCTTAAAAAAAGAGCTTTCAATGGAATGTTTTATAAAAATCAAGTTGTTCATTTGTGTAAACCAATGCTTTAAATACTAAAATTGAAATCCAATTCCATTAATCCATTCCGTGAACCAAACGCCCCCTTAGGGTTTTGTAAAAGTTTCTTCCCTTTTTAGGGTTCGTGATGCAAGTTTATTGGGTGGGTAGACCTACCAATGTGCATCAAGTTTGTTCAAATTATTACTGGACTGTTGCGATCAAAATATTAACTCGAATCATCATTGAAATGCAGTTTAGACGAAGCCCGTAGCTTGATGACACTATTGTTTGTTAGCTGGATTTTTTCATAATTTTGTCAATGGTTTTTTGGTTGTAATTGTTAGTCTAGTTATGAATGGTTTTTGGATGTAATTCCCTATATAGTTGTGAATGGTTTTTGGATGTAATTCCTGTGACACCCTTGCCACAATAACCACCAATACACCCAAGATTAATCACAACACATAATACATTACAGGTCAGAATACTTAATACATTACAGGAAATTGAAAGTACATAATTAAAATAAAAGTCAAACACCCTATGGTGCTACAAGGTTCCAGTCTAGGTCTACATACTCAAAATTTATAACAACCAACCCAAGAATTTCCATTGGACTCTCCTTGCTATTCATTAATCGATTGAGTAGTAGATATCCTCAAACTTCAATAATTGACCTAGCTAGAAGGTCCAACAGTGAATTTTCCTTTGCCTGAAAAATGTAAACAACTACGGGATAAGCAAAGATTGGTGAGTAAATTGATTATATATTTTACAAGTCTTATGCAGCACACAAGAGTAACACCGGCGACACATGCTATATACTCTCTTCGTACACAAAGTACGGAAATGAGCCGCAGCTCCATCGTGCCATTGCTCGAAATAACAAATTCATATGAGGCTGAATTTACCATCGGGGATGCTACACCTGCCCATCAGGACCTCAGAGGGATCAGCTCCAAGTCATATAGCCGCGGTACCATCGATTTACCAAATATAGAGCGAAAGCCCATCGCATGATGCACAACAAAGAACACAGACCATGTAATAACATGTAGCAAACAACAATGTGCATCAAAATAAATGCAAATTAGTAGAGTGCCAATCGAAAGTGAAACAACATGCCTCAATAAACAATTGCTAGCGTAAAACAAATGTGAACATATACAATCCAAAGTACTCACAGTGGGTGTGTTAATAACTTCAATTATATATTATTTCTCTTCGGGCTTTCAACCGAAATCACAAGGTACCCCACTGTGTGTTAAACAACAACACAAGGGACCTGTTACAATTTCATAGGAAAAATTTACCATCAATATTCGCTCATTAATAATCTTCATCAAGTTTCGCAAATTAAAGTGTTAAATCTTCGAATTCGCCTTCCAATATTTATATTTAAAACCCAAAGTTTAGATCGTTATTATGTCCAAAGAACCCATCATTAAATTTCCTATTATGATACCAAAGATATCTCAATAGTCTGATTATTAAACCATAAATTCGGGTCCTTTAAACCTGAACCGAGTTTCTCATGAACTGGGGCCGAATCGTTGAGTCGCCTTGTTCGACTCGCCGAGTCGACGTCTGAATACCAGATTTCTTTTCTACCTGAAGTATAACCCGAGATACTTTGACCCGAAATTTGACCCATCTGAACTTCGGGTCCCTTACCCAAAATCGGGACTCATCCGAAGTTCGTTCCAACCCGAATTCGAGTCTCAACACTTAGAAACTTTTCTTACCTTCTTGATGTTCTTGGCGACTCGCCGAGTCACCCCATGCGACTCGCCGAGTCGAATTGCAGATGTGCATGTCGCAGCTACGGGTTTTTAATCAATAATTTGCCAAACTCGTTTTTAGCTACATGCATAGGGTGTTTTTAGACCATATTCCCCATCATAAACACTTAATTTCATTCAAATTTAACCAAAAAGGAGGAAAAACCTCAAGAAGACAAAAGCTCATAAAACTTCAAATTTCTTACCTTTTTGGTCGATTCAGTGAACGATTTTTTTGTTTCTAAGCCTTCTAGGGACTTGAATTGATGTTTTCCAACTATAATATCATACATGCAAAAACATTTTCATCATATTCAAAATCTGAATTTTGCATTTTTAAGTTCTTTCAAGAACAACGAAAAATAGCTTTTCTTACCTTAATTCCAACTTGAATCTTGATATTTTCAACTTTACTCCACGAATTTATTCAATTAATTTCGAATTCCAACAGAGATGTTTGAGAGAATATGTGTGTGGTGTGTTTGGAAGTGAAGAGTTGAAATGAACTCTTTAAAAGACTAAAAGAGTCATTTACTATCCCATTTTCGGATATTGACATAAGTGGCCCTCCACTTATCTGATTTCTTTAAATAAAGTTTCAATCTTTATTTTATGAGCACAATACTTAGATTTCATCTTTCTTAATTAATAATTTGAATTTCTAATATTTCTTAATTACTTATCATAACAACCAACTTTTTAAATTTCCGAGTACATAATTTTCATACATAATCCAACTTGATTACAATAAATACAAAATTTAAAATAATATTATCGATTACAATAATTCAAGTCTTAGGATGTTACAGCATGGGCTCCACCATGTTTCTACTTCGTCCTTGTAGTTAGTTGGCTTCAAACAGTTGAGAATACTTCATTAACATATCTGCCTTAGTTTCCCAAGTGTGGTTTGCTCCTTTATGATGCTTCCAACGTATCAGCACCATTTCAATCTCTTTGTTCCTTAGCTTCTTCACTTTAGTATCCAGAACACGCTCCGGCTCTTCCACATATCGGAGTCTTTCATCTATTTGCAATTCAGTATGATCAGCCCAGTCCACGTTTCTAGTTGTGAAGGACTTCCGAAGGTTTCCCACATGAAACACAGGGTGTATGCCCGACATCTCCTTAGGAAACTCCAAACGGTACGATTGATTTCCCACCTTTTCTATTATTTTGAATGGTCCAACAAACCTTGGTGCTAGCTTGCCTCTTTTTACAAAACGAGTAACACCTCTCATAGGTGATACTTTCAAATAAACCCAATCATCTACCTCAAAGTTGATTGGTTTATGCCTCCTATCAAGATAACAATTCTGTCGATCCTGGGCCGCTTTCATATTTTGTCCGACCAATTGTATCTTCTTGTGTCTATTGTAACCAACCTAGCATTCAGAGTTTCTCCTGTTTCTCTCCAACATGTAGGAGTCCTACGTCTTCTTCCATATAATGCCTCAAACGTCGCTTTCTTAATAGTTGCATGATAACTATTATTTTATTAGAACTCTATGGTAGATGGTCATCCCAATTACCGCCCAGATCTAGAATGCAGGATCGCATCATATCCTCAAGTGTAAGGATGGTCCTTTCACTTTGACCATCAGTTTGTACACGATATGCCGTGCTCATGGCAATTCTCATACATAATCCCTCTTGTAAAGCAGACCGAAAGTTATAGGTGAAGCGACTATCTCGATCAGATACAATGGACTTAGGGACTCCATGTCTGGTAATAATCTCGCTCATATAAATCTGTGCTAACCTTTCCAGTGAATAACTTTCTCTAATTGGTATAAAATGTGCAGACTTAGTCAATCTATCAACAATAACCCAAACAACATCGTGTTGACGCCTAGTCTTCGATAACTTGGTAACAAAATCCATGGTAATATGTTCCCACTTCCATTCAGGAACGGGAAGCGGTTGCAGACTGCCATACGGTTGCTGATGTTTGGCTTTCACCAACCGGCAGGTTCTACATCTTTCAACATAGTGACCAATGTCCTTCTTTAATCCGGGCCACTATAAGTCAGCTTTTAATTCATGGTACATCTTGGTGCTCTCGGGATGTACAGAAAACTTTGATTGATGTGCTTCCTCGATAATCACCTTTCTCATACCCCCAAACTTTGGCACCCAGATCCTCACATAAACACCTTTCAGACCAGAGTCACTTGTCTCAATAAGTTTTTTTTTGCACTCTTATATCCTCGGCACCAACATTTCCTTTTTTTAAACCTTCCTTTTGAGCAGCTTTAACATCATCAATAATAGTGGAGGTCAACATCATAGAAGTCATCATGTAGCAGCAGTCTTTGGGATATGCTTTGCGACTTAAAGCATCGGCTACAACGTTGGCCTTACCTGAATGATAAAGGATCTCACAACCGTAATCCTTTATAAGTTCCATTGATCGTCTTTGCCTCATGTTGAGTTCTTTCTGGCTCAAGATATACTTTAAGCTTTAATGGTCAGTGTATAATTGGCACTTCGTTCCATACAGATAATGTCTCCATAATTTCAATGCAAACGTAACAGCATTCAACTACAGATCATGAGTTGAGTTATCTTTCTCGTGCTGCTTTAGCTGTCTGAAGGAATAAGAAATAACTTTCCCACGCTGCATCAGTACATCACCTAATCTCAGCCCCGACGCATCCGTATAAACTACAAAATCTTCATTACCCTCAGGTAGGGCAAGTATCGGCGCCTCGCTTAAAGTTTTTTTTAAAAAATTTCAAACGCTTCTCGTTGCTTGGCCTCCCATACAAATGACACATTTTTCTTCATCAATGCAGTTAAAGGTACTACAATCTTTGAGAAATCCTTTATAAATCTTTGGTAATAACCCACCAATCCTAGAAAATTTCTTATTTTTGTAGCAGTACGGGGCAACTCCCAGTTCTTTATTGCTTCCACTTTAGCCGGATCCACCGAAATCCCAGCTCCAGAAATCACATGCCCTAAAAATTGAATCTGTTGCAACCAAAACTCACACTTTGAGAATTTGGCATACAACTTTTCCTTTCTTAATAGTTCTAATAACTCCTTCAGGTGTATGACATGCTCAGTTTCAGACTTAGAGTATATCTGAATGTCATCAATGAATACGATCATCAATTTGTCCAACATCGGTCTAGAAACCCTATTCATAAGGTCCATAAAAGCAGTCGGGCATTGATTAATCCAAATGGCATAACCAGAAACTCGTAGTGCCCATAACGATTCTTGAAAGCCGTTTTCGGCACGTCATCCTCTCGTACTTTCAACTGATGGTACCCTGATCACAGATCAATCTTTGTAAAGAAACTAGACCCATGCAACTGATCAAACAAGTCGTCAATTCTCGGCAGCGGATACTATTCTTTATGGTTAATTTTTTCATCTCACGATAATCGATGCACATTCTCATTGTGCCATCCTTCTTCTTTACAAATCATACGGGTGCTCCCCACGGTGAAGAACTCGATCGAATGAAGCCCTTATCCAATAACTCTTGAAGTTGTTTCATCATTTCTTGCATTTCGGTAGGTGCGAGACGGTATGGAGAATGAGCTATTGGAGCAGCTCCAGGGATCAAGTCAGTTCTAAATTCCACTTGTCTTTCAGGTGGCACACCAGACAAGTCTTCCGAAAACACATCCGGGAATTCAGATACAACAGACACATCGACTATAGTTCTCTTTTCAGTCTTGGAATCAATAGCATATGCCAAATAAGACTCACAGCCCTTAGCAACCAGCTTTCGGGCCTTAGCAATGGTTAACAGACACAGATCCCCACTATCCCATCCCCGTATACACAAATCTCTCGCCCCTCCGGAGTAGTTAGACTATGTGAGCTTCATTTTCGATCAACCAGTCCATTTGGACTATTACATCATATTCACTTAAAACTATTAGAATTAAGTCCAGATTGAAGACTACATTTTCAATTACTAAGGTACAATTACGATATACTTGATCTACTTTGACTGAAGTATTACTAGCAGTTTCAATATCAAGCACAACAAATAACTTAGACAGAGACATTGACAGTTTTTGAGAAAAAAATAGTAGACACAAACGACCGATTGGCACCCGAATCAAATAGAACTCGTGCAGACATAGAATTTATAATAAACAGACATGTGACCACCTCCGGGTATTCCTTAGCCTCTTCCATGGTGATTTGAAATGCACGAGCAGGTGTCCTTTGTGGCTGGTTCCGGCGGTTGATTGAACCACCACTTGATCCCCCAGAAGATCGAGTCGAAGATGGAGCAGCAGTTGGAGTTCCCTTCTTACAATTTCTACTATAATGCCCCCATACACCAAACTTATGGAAAGCATCGAATTTTCATGGGCTTTCATTCTGATAGTGACCCAATTCTCCACAACAAAAACAAGTGTGTCCATTAATGCACTTACCAAATGTTTGAGTTGACATTTGTTACAGTACTGCGGCTCCGTGTTGATAAAGTACGCACGAGCCTGATTGGATGAACAAGAAGGTTGAGTGTAGGACTACTGAGATGAATACTGCCACGAACCGGAGTAGCCTCCCTCACGTTGGCGTTTCGGTGGTGACGGTTGAGTAGGATTAGTAGAGGCGGTAGCAGACCCAATCGTGTACCCAGACATAATCAGAATTTGTTTGACATTTCTGGCAGCCTCCAATAAGCCAGCAAATGTGGGGTAGTGGACGTTACTCATAACTCTCGTGATTTAAGTCAAGACCAGCCTCAAACCTGGTCACTTTCCTTTCCTCGGTATCCACCTGATGAGGCGCGAACAAGCTCCGCCTCATGAAATCCACAGCATATTGGGACACAGTGTTAGTCCCTTGCATCAGAGTCATGAATTTGGCCTCCGGTCTATGACGCTCATCATCTGGGCACTATTGCTGAGTAAATACCTCCGTGAACTCGCCCAAGTCATTATAGACACCTTCTCCAAAGTCAACGCATTAACAATCGAGTTCCACCACATAACCGCATCTTTGGTGAATATAGCAGTAGTAAATCAGACCATGTCCTTCTCAGCACAATCGCTGATTTGGAATGTCCTTTCAGTCGCTGTTATCCATTCCAGCACAGCCACAACATCTCCTAGTCCATTAAATTCTACTGCTCCATTCCCTTAAGGTCCTTAAACTGACAACCCTTGGGCTTATTTGATGACCCAATGTTGTCATCTTGATTATCATCATTATCGTCTTTCTCCTTATTCTTTCCATTGTCTTCCCATCTTTTAGCTTCGGCCTCATCTTGAGCCCGAAATTGTACCTGAATCATTTTGTTTTGCTAGCATCATTTCCCCTGTCTCTTGTGGTGTCATTCCTTCTCCAGACATATTTTGAAATTTAAAACGTATAACTTATTTAATAATCAGGTATTTATTTAAAGATACCACCCATTGTCCCGTATGAAAGTCAATTTCCTATAATTAATAGATCATATCCTATCTTAGTTCAGATCATCACTTATAACCACTACATGTCATCACCTATGTTTGAGACCAAGACCTCCCGAACACTTGAATCTCAAACTACTGCTCTGATACCATTCGCTATGACACCCTTGCCATAATAACCACCATTACATCACCCAGCATTAATCACAACACATAATACATTACTGATCTGAATACTTAATACATTACAGGAAATTGAAAGTACATGATTAAAAATAAAAGTCAAACACCCTATGGTGTTACAAGGTTCCAGTCTAGGTCTACCAACTCAAAAATTTATTACAACCAACCCAAGAATTTCCATTGGAATCTCCTTGTTATTCATTTACCGATTGAGTAGTAGATATCCTCAAACTTCAATAAAGACCTAGCTAGAAGGTCCAACAACGGATTTTCCTTTGCCTGAAAATGGTAAACAAATACGGGATAAGCAAAGGTTAGTGAGTACAGAGATTATATATTTTACAAGTCTTTATGCAACACACAAGAGTAACACCAGCGACACATGCTGTATACTCTTTTTGTACACGAAGTATGGAAACGAGCCGCAGCTCCATCGTGCCATTGCACGGAATAACACATTCATATGAGGCTGAATTTACCATCGGGGATGCTGCACCTGCCCATCAGGACCTCAGAGGGATCAACTCCAGGTCATATAGCCTAGGTAGCATCGATTTACCAAATATAGCTCGAAAGCCCATCGCATGATGCACAACAAAGAACACAGACAATGTAATAACATGTAGCAAACAACAATGTGCATCAAAATAAACGCAAATTAGTGAAGTGCCAAACGAAAGTGAAACAACATGTTCAATTGCTAGCATAAAACAAATGTAAAGATATACAATCCTAAGTACCCACAGTGGGTGCGTTAATAACTTCAATTATATATCATTTCTCCTCGGGCTTTCGACCGGATTAACAAAGTACCCCACTATGTGTTAAACAACACCACAAGGGACCTGTTACATTTTTGTAGGAAAAATTTACCATCAATATTCGCTCATTAATAATCTTCATCAAGTTTCGTAAATTAAAGTGTTAAATCTTCGGATTCGCCATCTGAAATTTATATTTAAAACCCAAAGTTTGGATTGTTATTATGTCCAAAGAACCCATCATTAAATGTCCTATTATAATACCAAAGATATCTCAAAAGTCTAATTATTAAACCAGAAATTCGGGTCCTTTAAACCAGAACCGAGTTTCGCATGAACTGGGGCCGACTGAGACGAGGTCCGAATTTAAGATCCTCGACCGGATTTCGTTCCTACCCGAAGTATAATCTGAGATACTTTGACCTGAAATTTGACCCATCCGAAGTTTGGGTCCCTCAACCGAAACTGGGTCTCATCCGAAGTTCGTTCCAAACCGAATTTGGGTTTCAACACTTAGAAACTTTTCTGACCTTCTTGATGTTCTTGGCAATCGTCAAGTCAACCCATGCGACTCGCCGAGTCGACTTGCAGATGTGCAGGTCGCAACTACGGGTTTTTAATCAAAAATTTGCCAAACTCGTTTTTAGCCACATGCATTCCATTCAAATGTAACATTAACATATATGGGGTGTTTGTAGACCATTTTCCCCATCATAAACACTTAATTCCGTTCAGATTTAACCAAAAATGAGGAAAAACCTCAAGAACACAAAAGCTCATAAAACCTCATACTTTTTGGTCGATTTGGTGAACGATTTTTTTCGTTTCTAAGCCTTCTAGGAATTTCAATTGATGTTTTCCAACTATAATATCACACATGCAACAACATTTCATCATATAAAATCTGAATTTTGCATTTTTAAGTCTTTCAAGAACACTCCAACTAAGAATAGCTTTTCTTACCACAATTCCGACTTGAATCTTGATATTTCCAGCTTTACTCCACGAATTTCTTCAATTAATTTTGAATTCCAGCAGAGATGTTTCAGAGAATATGTGTGTCTGTGTTTGGAAGTGAAAATTTGAAATGAAATCTTTAAAAGACTAAGAGTGTTTTATCATCCCATTTTCGGATATTGACATAAGTGGCCCCTCCACTTATCTAATTTCTTTAAATAAAGTTTCAATTATTTTTTTTTATCACCACTAATACTTATATTTCATCATACTTAATTAATAATTTAATTTTCTAAAATTTATTAATTAATTATCATAACAACCAACTTTTCAAATTTCTGAACACATAATTTTCATACATAATCCAACTTAATTACATTAAATACAAAATTTAAACTAAATATCCTCAATTACAATAATTTAAGTCTTAGGATGTTACAATTCCCTTACTTTTGTAATGTTATTTTCGATATTAATGCAAATGTCACAAACTGAGTTTGGTCTAAACTTTTGTGCTGTTATTTTTGATGTTGTTTAATACATCTGGATAAGTGTGAATAAACAAGGGAAAAGAAAACTGTGAAGATGAGACAATGGTAGACAATAAACATTAAGCAACCATAATTTTTCAAGAGTTACATACCAAAACCCATAATTGTTAAATTACATACCAAAACCCATAATTGTTAAATTACATACAAAAACCCATAATTGTTAACTTCATCCAATTCATAAGTTACAGAATTTCAAAACCCATCAGGCAAAAAAAGGTGGACTGTGCACTCCTTCATTACCTCTGAGCATCAAGTTCATTCTCCTTGCAACTCCTTGCATTTCAACCTGGTGATTTGACTTGAAACACTTTCTACCACCTGCAATCTCCCCTTGACTTCCACAACTTATTTGTTGGCCCTTGCAACACCTAGAGTTATGGCCAATGTTATGGCATTTAGCACATGTAACTGTTTTTCCAGTCCTAGACAATTTTCCATTTCTTACAATTGGTTGACTCGTCTCATTAGCAGCCTTCCTCCTTTTCTTATTTGGCCTACCTACTTGTGTGTGATGTTGTGGTGATGTAAGTCTTGTTGGACAAGTTGATTTTGGCCACAGTTGGCTGCCAGTGATAGGATCAACTATATTAGCTATACTCTTTCTTCCAAGTATCAAGCAAATAACATGGGTGAACCTAACTCTCTTATAATCCAACTTGCCTCCCATTCAGTGCCATGTTGAAGCTAGAAGCAACGACATGTTTGCAAGGAAGTCCTGTTAACTCCCATCTCCTACATGAGCATGACTTTGCACTCATATCTACCACACACTGATCTTGCCATGGACCATTACCTTGAAATTTATGACCCCCATTCCATTGCACATTGTAAACACTGGCTTCATGTTTAATGGAATCCAACATTTTTGTCACAGTTGGAGTCAAAGGTCCATCACTTTTATCAGTCACTTTCTGCACATTCACTATTCCTTTCATCAAGTATGTCCTAATGTACTCTAATCAAGTTATTATTGGCTTGTCCTTCCCATCTACTAACTGCCTATTAAAATCCTCACACATGTTGTTCAATAATACATCAGAAATGTTGGAAATTCGTATTGGTTTTTCATAAAAACATAAACTTTAATCGAACTAAACGCACAACAGAAGCTTTTTAAAAGTTTTGTGTGTCACACCACCAAACCCACAATCGAATATATCTCTGTATATATATGTATGGTCGTATGATATATATAATATTATTAAGAGTATTAGTTTTAATCAAACTCTAATATAATAATATAATATATATCTTAAAAGTTATCTATACTCTTTAAACCAAAAATAATTATCTCTATAATTATATATCCATTAAATAATATTAATCTTTTATACATCATTTAATAATATATAAATGACTAGATAATTATTTATAATTATCTTTATATAGCTGTTTATAATTATCGATCCAATTATGTAATAATTGATTATAATACTAATTCAAATAAATGCATATTTTATTTAATATCCAATAAAAAAATAAAAGACTAGATAAGTATTTAATTATCATCCAATGACAATTAAATCATTACAATATCCAATATTGCACTTTTAGTCCCCGTACTTTGAGATATAATTAATCACCCGTGAATGTAATCTCAATGATAATTTCGTGCCATAAATAATATCCAATATCATTTATCCAATAGTTTGATTGCATCTGCTCAGTTGTGCTCATTGATGTGACCGTCAAGTGTTTTTATGAAATCAACCATGATGCAGTAGTGATGTCATCTTTACACACCATACGCTAACATACTCCCACTTGTGTAAGACGACATACTGTCCTGCAGCATGCGCCTAAAGGAGGTCATGACTAGACACTTTAGGCAACCAAGGTCATGAAAACTCCGACTCCCATTAGGGAATTCTTGTTGAAACAGCCTTTCAGAAAGAAACTTAGGTTATATCCCATGCATCGCGATATTTCAATGTGAGAGATAGGCATGGATTAGATCAACCGTAGCAAACACGATTATGTTTCTCGACTCCCTGATCTCATACTAAAATGTAACAGACAGAGTAGAACGAACACATCAATTCTGTCCGAGCACGACCATGAATTTCTTTCAGTATCGATCGCCGAGGGGCCCCTAAATAATTAAATATCTCTTCTTATTTAAAAGAATGTGCAAATCTCATCTTGACTTTCTAGGCCTCTAGCAAGACTCCCACTGCATCTGACCTCGAACCGTTATGATCACCCAGTTACGGATGACATTAAGCTAGGCCAAGCGTACAACGACACCCTAACTGAAGTACGTAGACATCTCAGGTACTAAGGGTTACCTTTTTAAGACGAATTATGACTATGATACACAAAGTGGTCTCAATCAGTGGGTCAATCCAATATTTGTTCGCAACAAAAACTTGTGAATTTGGTTCAACCTTTGCCATATTCATCACCCATGAATATCAACCAAAAACCAAAGTAGCCTTTTAGTTCTCGTTGTGGTTCCCACAACAACAAGCAACCATGGAATATTTTTAGAATAACCTCAAATTTATTCTCGGATTTCTAAAACATGCAAAATAGAACAACACTAAATATATCATGTTGATATCCTTTATCTTAATAAACACAATCTGACTTCCATCAATCTAATTCTACGGTAACTTTATCAAATGTAACGGTAATATGATCTATCGAAAAATTAATTTCAGACATGATCTTAGTGGGAGTGTTCTCTAGTTAACTGACCTAACTTCATTACAGTTTATCTTTGAAAAATTTACTAGTTCTTTATTACAAGTTCTTGTAATATCATTCAGATCCATTCAAAATATCCATTCAAATATATATCCATTATCTTCAGAGGAACTGGTAAATCACTCATAAAGACACCAGAATTAAAAATTAGGAGCTCTAGCAATTCAGATTCATTGCTACTAGTGATACGTTTAGATGTTTAGTCTTGAGATTGACAGTATGCAGTTAATTTATATCTTAACAAGATATCTTACTTTAGTAACTTTGTGTTCAATATTTGTTTGTATCCATAACCTCTGGAACCTAGTTATCTACAACAATTCGTTGTGGTGTTCCATCAAGTTTGCCGACGAGTGATAAAACAATTCAGAGGCTATTACTTGACTAACCATCACACAAGTTGTATATATTTCACATGTCATTTTATATAAAGTGCGATTACTTCTGGTCTAAACAATCCTAATTTATCAAGTCTTTAGTTGTTTCTAACAAGTTAAGTGGATTAAGCTCCATGTAACTCCTTTACATTTAAGTCTGCATTTTATTACTTTCATCTATATAATCACAGATGAATACCCAACTCATATAATCTCTTGAACTTATTTTCAAGAATTAACAAGTTCGATTGAAACTTTATGTGAACACTTTAACAATTTAAATAGTACGACAACTTAGTAACCCTCTTTATCTGAATTTGACTACTAGCTTGTCCAATCTCTATTGACAAGTTACTATTCAAGTTCCACTTGAATCAATAGTCTATAATCATGGCTTGGTAATTTTAAACAATATGAATTTCAAGCAATAAATTTTCAACTCCAAAAATTTCTTTATTTATCCCAAAAATACTTGCAAGAAATTCAACTACAAAATTGTTTATAACGACATGATAAACTATTGATGACATGAACAAAATAGTGTCCATCAGAGTATTTTCTAAGATGTCTCTATGCTCCCACTGATCCTGTCATCTCTTTTCACTTCATTTTAGTCATTACAGACATTATTCATAAAACTTTGTTCAATTGGCTATCACATATCCAAGAACAATAGAAGTGAATGATTCAGATATCTGAAGTCTCAATGCGGTCAACCTTGACTGTTTCCAAGTACTTGAGAAAATTGCTTTTCCAGTGCTCAGTTTCCTAGCACTCAAAGCATTTGTCATCCTTGGATTTTACTTCCCTGGTTCTAGGCTTTAGCTACTCCTTAGCTTTAACCTCCGGCTTGGAAACTTGCTTTCCCTTCCGTCCCCTTCCCTTTCCTCTCTTTTTAATTCTTCCCTCTTTGACCATTAGCACATCGTTGGGCTTTTCGTTAGGCTTCAGACCCATGCTCTCTTCAGCAGTCTGGAGCATCTAATGTAGCTCACTGATTGTCTTATCCATATTATGCATATTGTAATTAATTACAAATTGCTTAAAGTTCTTTAATAAGGAATTGAGAATCAGATCCGTTTATAAAGTAAGTGTGTTATTTTTTTTAGTGTTTTTGTGAAAAGAATTTAAGGATGCTAATTTTTTAAGTATATATTTTTTATTATTTTATTTAGTTCTTTTTAAGGAAAAACCAATACAGATTTTTATTTTTTTTTTCTTACTGTTAGTTTTTTGGATAATTTTTTCGTGGGTCGGGTTACCCCTTTACGGGTTGGGGGAAATTGGTATTTCAAACATACAAAACCCCTTTTCCCCCACCAACTCCAACTCCATCTTCATCAAATCTGTTCATCTTCTTCCTTCAAACTCAACACTTTCTCACATTCAACTATTTCATCTCGAATCTACTCATTCGAAGATTTTAAAGCGATTTCATTACAAGAATGTAAATGGCCTCACAATCTCACTCTGCCGAAAAACCTCCTCATAATAGCCCCCAACACTCAAATCCTCATCAATTATCTGATGAGGAACTCACGTCACGATTTGTTGCCCACTTTTCTCGATCTTATTAACAAATCCTTCTAAAGCAATTCTGGCTGGAGATTAAAATTTTCTTCTAGACCCAGCCTTTTTTAAACAAGACCGAAGAGAACCCAGATCTCCTATTGTCAAACCGTGTAGTCGAAGAAATCCTAATGGGGCACAGACTTGCTTATGCCCCATCCAGTCGCCCCAGGTAACGACCACCACAAGTATACCTTCAATAATTCTGGAATTCCCTAGAATATCACCCGAACCCTGACAATGAACATATTGCCAGTGATATTTAAGATCATTCAGTAGAAATAACATTCTAGAAGTCCAGGAGAATCTTGAAACTACCCCGACCTTAAGACTTTCCTGGCAAAGCAGATTACGATGATCAACAATCTGAAGAACAAATCTGCCAGGAAATTCATCAACTTGGTTATGATGGCCCCCTTGTCAATGCTTCTCAGTTCTTTCATTGACGTTTGTTAGGGACTTGGTACTACATGTACTCAATCCTTGACATGTGCCTAACAGTCAAGGCCACGGGAACCGATCGCGCCAGCCTTTGTACTCTTTGCATCTTCCATAGGCACAAAACTACACCTGGACTCTATGGACTGAACTCATAGAGGTAATTTAAGAAAAAGGCAAAAGGCAGGCTCGGAAGTTCGTACCTGCTCAACGCTTTCCATAGATGATCATTGCTTATTGTATGACAAAGATCCCAGATATTCGATGTCGTGATCATGAGATGGCGGTCAGGGACTTCCAAATAAAGTACTTTCACGATCCAATTACTCCACTTGGAGTCCCCGTCATTCCACGTATTGAAGAGATGCTCGCCTATGCAAACCAAGAGTCTCAAGCACCTAGGGAGTTTAGAGAGAGAGAGAGAGATAATGCTTCTATGGCTCAGCCAGAACTGGTTGAGCCTTCCTAAAGAGCTCACCTCGGAAGGCAAGGTTTAGGGGGAACGTAGAGAAAACATGAAATAATGATGAGTAATTAAGAGGGTAGAGAGCCTGAGGCTGCTCAAGCAGAGAGGGGGAGCGAGGATACACAATCAACGCACTTTCCACCACTATATCCCATCTCTTCCTTCTCATGATGACGATGACGATGATGATGATGTGACCCCTACAACTCCTATTCCTACATGATCCATCAATTCTTTGCGAGAAAATCATTCAGAGCCGAGGGGGAATTAGGACTATTGATGGAACTCCAATAATCAACAAAATAAAGATGAGCGGAGACGAATTAAAGATTGACGATGAAGTTTTGACAAAGGAGCCACTTGAAGAAATGCATGGACGAATGACACGTTCGAGAAAAAAGAAGATGCAAGAAAGTCTCAATCAAATAATTGCCTCAGCCCACACCAAAGAATTATTGAAGACCCAAAGCTACAAGCCCAAGTTAATAAACCATCTTAGTGTTGTTGGGCTTGCTTTATAAAGTGTGGATTTTGTGTCTTAATGACCCATTTTGATAAATTGTATAGCTTTTGATGGAATCTTCTAGATTAAGGTAGTAAAAAGATTAAGGGTTTTTTTTAAATTAATTTAGGATGAATAAAAAGTCTTTATGTAATAAGTATGGGTAGTATCAAAGGTCATCTTTTCCCTATAAATAGGTGTTCTTTTAAGGTTGTAATCAACACATTTTCAAAACAAATCATATTGTGTGGTTTTTCCTTTCACTTGTAGTTCTCGTGATTGAACTCATTTGGGTCTTGCAAGACTAATTGTGCTTGCAATTCTCACTTGGCTACAACTGAGTATTCTTCCGCTTAGTTGTTGTGTTTCGTATAACTTCGATTACTTGCTTCCGTTGTAATGGAAAGGTGTTGGGATTCAAATATTCAATATTGTTGAATTCATACTAGTAAGGGGTTGGGTTCTTGGAAGAAAGATCATCAAGGACGAACCGATAAAATTGTGAACTCTTTTACGAAGATTTCTTATCATTTGGTATCAGAGCTAGGTCTCCTTGTTTGATCATTTTCTTTTATTTCGCTTGTTGTTGTTTGCTTACTTTCTGTTAAAAAAAGTACAATCATAGCTTTCTACTTAATGTTCTTCATTTCCGCATCTTACCATTAGTTCTTATTATGGTCATCTAATAGTATAAAGAAAAGGAAAAAAAGTGTAAAAGAAAACAAAAAAAGCCAAAAAAAAAAATTCCTTAAAAAAGGAAAGGTATCTGAAAAAAAAGGGCTCTATTTGTAGGCCATTCAAAGGTTTGTTTACTTCATTTCTGCTATCTTCTTTTGCTTCTAATCTTCTCCATAATCTCTTCATATGTATTTTTTTAATCTTCTCCATAATCTCTTCATATTTGTTTCCTGCCAAGTGTTTTATTGTTTGAGCACCTTGTAAGGGTTGAATTTGTTCTCATTAGAACTACGAAAGTGAGGGAATTCAAGTGGTAAAAAGCAAGAGTGATACATCTAAGATAAAAGCCTAATTTTAAGAGTGATACACTTGGGTGTGTAGTATAGAATTGGGAAACAAATTCGGGGGGAAGGGTGTGAGGATTAACAATTTTTTTTTTAATTTTGTTTGTTTTTATCAACATGGAAGGAGTCAAAGAAACCTTGGAATTAAAGGCTTGGAGAGAGCATTTGTTAATACAATTCAACAAAATGATGGAAACTATGATGGAGCGAATGGATCGTTTGGAGGTGTCGATTCATAATGAAGGCACTAGTGATGGAGACGAAACATCCAACAACAACCGAAGAAATCGAAATAGAAATGACAATAACCTTAGCAGCATCAAAATGGAGATTCCTTCTTTCCAAGGTAAGAATGATCCGGAGGCGTACCTAGAGTGGGAATAAAGGTGAAAATGTTTTTGGGATCCACAACTACTCTGAAGATAAAAAGGTAAATCTCGCATCCGTTGAATTTTATGATTATGCTTTAACATGGTGGGATAAGTTGGTTTTGTCTAGAAGAAGAATTGGGGAGTGGCCTATTGAAACATGGGATGAAATGAAGGTTGTGATGAGGAGACGTTTTGTTCCACCTCATTACTACCATGATCTGTACAATCGACTCCAAGGCATAAGTCAAGGTTCAAGAAGTGTGGAGGAATACTACCAAGAGATGAAAATAGCCATGACAAGGGCAAATGTTGATGAAGATCCCTAGCTACCATGGCAAGGTTTTTAGGAGGTCTTCGAAAAGAAATTTCCAATGTGGTAGAATTACAACCTTATATGGATTTAGAAGAGATGTTACATATACCTGAAAAGATTGAAAAGCAACAAAAAAGAAAAGGAAGTTCAACTAATTTTTCTTCCAACTCTTTTTCTTCCTCTTCTTGGAAAACAAATAGATGGGGGAAAAATGTAGATTTCAAAAAGAAAAAGGATTTTCAAGATTTTGAATCCAAAAAGTCTTTTTCATCAAAAGGTGACAAGAACACTCCTTCTTCTTCTTCTCATACTTCGCAGTTAACATGCTTCAAATGTTTGGGAAAAGGACATATAACATCACAATGTCCTAAATCCAAAACTATGACCATGCTTGATGATGGTTCTTGTTTGAGTCAAAGCGAAGATGAAGATGATGGCAAGAATACAACACCTTTAAGTTCCGACGATGAGAATGAGTTAAGGGCAATTGAAAGTGGTGATGAACAATGCCACAACATCTTTTCTCCCCCTTTTCGATCATTGTGGAGGTCCTGGAACTCTGGCATGATCTGTTGATTCACGGAGGCCAAGGATGACATCAAATCGTCTAATCACTTGTCTCATGTGTAGCCGTTCGTTAAGGTATTTGATGCCGCTGAGGATATCCTGAATCTCATTCGGTGAGCGTCTAAGTTCTGGATCTGGTTGAGCATCATATTCTTGAACTCTTCGTGTATGCTCGGCTCTAACCATTCTGATAGTACCATCAGAATAACAAGGAAGATCCTCAAAGCGCATGAATCTCTTATAACCTTTCTGGTTCACAAAAATAACTCCTGGGCCTCCTCTGAAGATGACTCTGTAAGCAGGATGGTGGTCAAGAAGAATGCTATCTTGTTCAGGGGCTCGTAGTCCAACTTTGACCAGCGCGCTCTCTATCGCCATTTGAAAATCTCTGAGGCACATGATAATAGAGCGGCGGTTCATACTTCAAATAAGAGCACCTACGGCGGTCATGTGAGACAGACACTTTCTGATTCTGTGTTTCAGTCGGTTGAGTAGAAATTCAACGCCGTCCACATTTATGAAGTCCACGTCATTTTCGTAGAATTCCTCCACTGTGCCATCTTCTCTCTCTACCTGAAAGGCAGGATAGTATACTTTCGCTCTTCTGCACATTATGATGTTGAAGAGTTTCTTTATCTTAGACTTGGAGACTTTGGACCTCCTTTCCCTGAGCATCAGTTGGTTGTACTCGGCCTGTTTAGCTTTGGATACGTTTGTAAGTTCCATGAGTAAGAGCCTGCTGTAAGACCCTGGCTTTTTCCTGGACACCATTTTAAATCGTTCTTCCAGAAACGGATTCTGGAACTGTTCCGGAGGAAACTTATGTAAGAATTCTTTAAGGCCCTGAACGGGGGGTTCTTCTATCTCTGATGATTTGGCTTCTAGTAATTTGAAGATTTTCCCCCACCGTTCTTGTCTTAATTCCTCTTTCAACTCAGGTGGCAGAGTGTGTACCTCACCTTTCGAATACCAACCCACCCAATATAGATCACTTCTGTCATAAACACCAGGCTCTGTAGGAGGCTCATCAAATCTGTGAACATGCCTGTTTTCTAAAGGACCTGGCTCCATGATTTGCACTTGGGGTACAGGTTGGACTAAAGGAGGACTTTGAGATTTGGGAGGGCTTTGGATTATCTGGGATTCTTGTTGTGGAGCTGGGGGCGGAGAGTTTGGGAATTCAAATGAAGATGAGGATTTTTGAGGTGATTCGGGCTCAGGCTTTGGGATGATTAAGGGTTGGTTGTCATCAGTATCAGAGTCTGAGTTAGACACCAATATGATTTCAACCTTTTCGTGAAAGGGTTCGAACTCAACCATGGTTGTCATTGGATCCAATGGAGCTGGACCTTCAAACATGGGTTCGTCTTTTATCATCATGTACTCCTGAGCCTCGTGCATCTTATCCCCTGACCCCTGAATATCTGTTCTTTCTGATACTGCTCCCCCTTCAATCAACATGAGGTCCTCATACTGAGTCTTTTGACGCTTCTCCCCCTCATGGCAATCAGGGTCGTCCTGATCGTCATATTTCCTCTTTTGAGTCTCAACCTGTGGACGACACTGGAGCTCGATAACTACAGATTCAAGACGATCCATGCGGGAGTTTAGTTGCTCCTGGACTTGAAGTATTATAAGGTTTTGCGCATCTATTTTATCTGATAACTCCTGAATCATCATTTGGACTGATCGGGTCCCTGGTGGAGGCACATCCTCAGTAGCGACACCCTTACCCTTAATTAATGATAGAAGGGCGGTATGTCATTCCTCGGCAGCCTCCTTGTGGGCGTCCAGGGTAGCCTGGGTAACAACACCGGCAATACGTAGAGCTGCCGTTAACATCTCTATGTTTATTAGGAGATGGCTTAAAGTGGATGGCGTAGATGAAGCCACTCCAGGTCTTCCTTCTGTCATCTCTGGCTCCACAATGAGATGCGCAGATCCAGAAGTTTGAGGAGCCGCCACGGAGGCTGCTCGTTGATGGGACGCCACGAAGGCGTCGTGCGATGTGTGTGGGGGTGGGGAGTGAGCAGTGGAAGAAAGATGTTCGATCACATGTGGCGGAGTGTGACCTCGTTCAACACCACGACTCTCCGAATGAGAGGGTGATGGCGTGTGTGGTAAATCCCCGTGCAATGAAGTAGCACCCTGTTGAGAGGATGCTAAGTGGGTGGTTGGGGTGAGTTCGACCATCTGACTAATGGTCTGAAAGTGGGTTGTCCGGTTGATGGGGCTGTGGTCACCCTCGAATGTTATTTCAATCCCTCTTACAACAGAGACGGTTCTTTCAGAATCTGCCGTCTCTGCTGGCTCACCTGCTCCTCCCTCTCTAACACTCACAAGCTCCCGCTCACCTAAACCTAATGATTGTTCAACCTCCACTGCTTCTCCCTCTTCCTCACTCGCTCTAACCTCACCTTCGGACTGGGTAGGCTCAGTCGGATCTGACCGAGCCTCATCCGGATAGAACTCTCTCAAATATGCCCTAACCCTTTCAGATTGCACTGCCCTTTGAAGAAGGGACAATGGGATAGTCATTACCGGTACAGAAGGAGCCCCTTTCGGTAGATTGAGCTTTTGAATCAACTGTTGGGTAGACATCTGCCTTTGGACGTTCATGTATGTCGTCATTGTTGTCCATGTCATATTGAATGATTAATTGTAGAAAACGCTGGAGAGGGATGTATTTTCATCCGCGCTTGGTGCCCCTCTCCAGGTGAAATCTTCTCAATTCCTCGAACAGGAATGCCGCGTAATCAAAGTGTCTGTCGTAAGCAAAGGCAGCGAACATTGCTAGGACTTGAGCTGATGCTGAGTCGTGTCCAGCATGCTTGGCAGTGAAGCACTTATTGATGACGTCAAAAAGAATTCTCCAATGAGCCTGAAGATTCTTGGTTCTGAAGTCCGATGGTTTGGTGAGCGGACCGTCATAACCCAAGGCTTGAACTTCATTAAGGGTTTTGAGGAGGGAAGGAATGGGGGCAAACTGAAGGCGATGCATGGAATAGGCCTCAGCGTGTAGGTGTAGGATATGGCGTATGGCGGCGGTGGTCATTTTGACTGGGACACAGTCTATGGTGGAGGTGAAGTGTGGTTCGGCATCGGCGACAAATTTTAACCGATGACCGAATTAGGTAGATTTAGGGAACGGAGATGGCTGCAGAAAGGGAGTAGTAGATTGGGTGGTTTGTAAGGATGTCAAAGGCTAGTGTTTCAGTTTCGCGGCTAAGAATGGACACATCAAGCTGCCAATTATGTGGCATGAACTCAACGAATTCAGCTTGGGGAAGAATGGATTCTTCGGGTAACTGGGCGTTATTGTTGGGAATGGGGGAATGGGGAATGGTAAGTGCGACTGCGGGTTCCATGATTCCTGTAATAGGTGCATCAAAGTTAGAACAGAAGACTTTAGATGATAAGACATTGATATTAAGTCTGGATAAGTGTGAAATAGAAACTGCCTGATCTGTTTAAGGCATCGGGTCTTTATTAGTAGAATGGAATTCTACTGAATAAAGTCCAAAGTCAATCGTTAAGAGACCATGTTAGAACAAGCATTTTCACTCAAACACTGATCCTAACTCTAACCAATGGTGCACCGGACTGAAAATCTTTTTGGGTTTTTGATTTATAAGGAAAACGCAAAAATGGAAAAATTTAATAAAGTTGCTAGGTGTTGGATTTCGGATGGACCGAATTCGGATGAACAGTACCAACGAATTCGGATCCAGCTGAAATTCGGATGATGAGTGGTAATGGCATGTGATGGTCCGAATTCAGATGGGGACCGAAATAGAGTGGATGTATGCAATGAGAAGGAACGGCCCGAATTCGGATGGAATCCATAATTCGGATGGGGACCGAATTCGGATATTATCCGACTTCGGATGTACAGTACATGAGATATACAACTTAGGAAAATAATGAAAAATTCGAACATACTTTGAAGGACTGAATTCGGATGCACAGTGACCGAATTCGGATGCACAATTGTAAAATTTTTGAAATTCTTCTAAGGGACACATCCGAATTCGGACGGTCCGAAGTGCAGCAGTTCATTTAATTTGTTCATGCTTTATGCTACGTGAACAGTTGTGATTGTGTCAAAAATGCATGAAAATGAAGATCCTAGACTAAAATCAGGTAACAAACATTTTATTTAACTACAACTAACGAAAAGAAACAGATTAAATGTCCTAAAAAGACTAAAAACCGAAACTAAAAACTAAGAAAAAGTTGAAATCCAAATAGACAATATAGGAAGTTAAATGCTGAAATAAAGGTAGAAAAGTGTTACCTGAGAGTGCCGAACACGAAATATGCAAGAAAAATGAGTGAAAATGATGAACCACAAAGCTTCGATGGACGAAAATGGAGGATGGGCGGTGGTTGTTCGACGTCGGTAAGGAGAGAAAAAGAAGAAGGTTTAAAATAACTTGAAAGAGAATAAAGTGTGACCTTTGACCGTTGACCCGCCCTATTTAAAGGGAGCGGGTCGGGTCATGTACACAAGATCCGCGCCCAAGGATGTAACTGGGCCGCCGGAATTTTCACAAAAACACACAAAAAAGTTTTGGGCCTTAAAATAAATAGAAACAAAAATTTTGGCCCAATTTAGACAAATAAAAATAATCAAATGCACAATAAAATATTTTTGAGATTTTCCTTAATAATTAAGTAAAGACAAAAGATATAAAAATGTTTTTGGCTTTTTGACAAATTTAAACAAATAAAATATTTTTGGGATTTTCTTACCGATTAAATTAACCTTTAAAATCTAAAAATTAACCAATCTAAAATTTAAAATTTTAGAATAAGAGAAGATAAAAAGAACAAACATTATAAAATTAACATCCTAATTATGCTCCCCCTCAAATAAATACCTATTCACTTCTTTTTCTTTTTCAGATTAATTTCTTGAACCTATTTAGCCTTAAAGATACAGACAAACCTGGATTAAATTTGCGTCCCACTCAGTGATGAACAATTCACACAGTAATTTGTCAGGATCATTAATTATTAAAGATGTACATAGATAAGGAAACATTGAATTTTAATTTTGTGACACCACCCTTAAATTTAAATAACAGATATTTTCTAAAATAAAGGAATGTCAAACATGATAGTTTGAAATTTATTTAAGACAATATCTGATATTTAACTGGAAGGTGGATTCAACATGCCGATATGGGATACTAAAAACTGAAAACGAGGTCGTTTAAAGCTTTAGTAAAGATATCCGCAAGTTTATATTCCGTGCCAACAAAATACAACTCAATTGTTCCCTTTTCTACATGATCTTTAATAAAATGATACCTGATATCTATATGTTTTGTTCGAGAGTGCTGTACGGGATTGCAAGAGATGGCAATTGCACTTCGTGAATCGCAGTAAATTGGAATATTAGTGAGTGAGAATCCATAATCGCGTAATTGCGTACGCATCCATAGTACTCGAGAGCAACAGCTTGCAGCTGCTACATACTCAGCTTCAGCTGTGGATGTTGAAACACAATTATGCTTTTTGGAGGACCAACTCACCGGTTGGTCTCCCAAGAACTGTATTCCTCCTGATGTGCTTTTCCTGTCAACTCTACAACCTGCAAAATCAGCATCTGAAAAGGTGGTAAGATCAAAATCAGTTCCCTTTGGATACCAGAGACCAAGATCGGGTGTACCCTTAAGATAACGAAAAATGCGTTTTACCGCAGTTAGGTGTGATTCTTTCGGGTCGGCCTGAAAGCGAGCACAAAGACATGTTGAAAACGTTATATCAGGTCTACTAGCACTCAGATACAGTAAGGATCCTATCATCCCTCTGTAAGTTGTATTATCGACACTTTTCCCAGAAGGATCGGTGTCTAACTTACAGTTGGAGGCCATGGGAGTTGCGATACTCGTGCAAGAGTCTAACTTATACTTCTTGAGAATATCAAGAGTATATTTCGACTGGTTCACAAAAATCCCATTTTCAAGTTGTTTGACTTGTAATCCGAGGAAAAAGTTCATTTCCCCCATCATACTCATCTCAAACCTGGACTCCATTAGGGCTGAAAAATCCTTGCAGAAATTACTGTCAGTAGATCCAAATATAATGTCGTCGACATATATTTGCACTAGCATAATGTGTGGGCCTTCCTTTTTCATGAATAAAGTTGTGTCCACCACACCTTTGCTGAAACCAGCAGAGATAAGAAAATTAGAGAGACTATCATACGATGCGCGAGGTGCTTGTTTTAAACCATAGAGGGCTTAGTCTAGCACATAAACATGGTCAGGTTTATGTGCGTCAACAAATCCTTGTGGTTGTTCAACGTACACCTCTTCGTTAAGTTCACCGTTAAGAAAGGCTGTCTTGACGTCCATCTGGTACACTTTGAAGTCTTTGTGTGCCGCGTACGCCAAGAATTCTGATAGCTTCGATCCGTGCAACTGGAGCGAAGGTCTCCTCATAATCTATCTATTCTTGTTGTCGTTAGCCTTTGGCAACAAGTCTCGCTTTGTTCCTTATCACAATGCCGTTTTCATCTTGTTTGTTCTTATAGATCCACTTTGTTCCGATAACTGTTCGGTCTTTTGGCTTGGGAGCTAACCGCCATACTCTGAGTTGTTCAAACTAGTTGAGCTCTTCTTGCATTGCAAGTATCCAGTCTGGGTCTTTTAGGGATTCATCCACACGATATGGCTCTATCTTACTAAGGAATGATGCGAAGAGACATTCATTAGCAGACACCCTACGTGTTTGGACACTGGTTGAGACATCACCAATGATTTGATTGGTTGGGTGACTTCGGGTCCATTTAGTCTCGTGTTGAAGGGGTGCTCGGGATGGAATCTCAGTGGTGAGAGTGGGGATGGATGATGATTCATGGTCAATGGTTTCTAGTGATGGTACCACTCGTTCCGGTTCGAGTTCCGAATGTTCAGATGAAGGAAGGATGTTTGGCATGATATGCGAGGGTATTTCAAGAGTAGATTCAATCACGGATGTATCAGTATATGATGTTGATGGATGAGGGTATGATGTGGAGAAGATGGATTGGATAAAATTTGTGGTGTAGTTGAATTGTTGGATGGATTACCTACATTATTAGAAACATTAGTATTAGGACCGAAAAATTCTACGTAAAAAGGATCAAATAAAATAACTAAAATGGAAGATGAAAAAGAAGTAGAGTGTGTAGAAGAGTCTCCAGGCATTTGTGTAATGCGTGGTCCTGAATGATCAACTTCGGGTGCCAGTTCAGCCAACTCATCAAATGTGACATGCACACTTTCATTGACTGTCCTGGTTCGGGTATTGAATGCACGATAAGCCTTCGAGTTGGATGAGTATCCAATGAAGATCGCTTCATCAACTTTTTTGTTGAATTTTCCGAGGTTGTCTTTATCATTAAGCACATAGCACCTGCAACCAAATACACGTAAGTACTTGATAAAATGTACTTTATTCAGGAAGAGTTGATAAGGAGTTTTATTGAAGCGCTTATGGATTATGGAGCGATTCTGTGTGTAGCAAGCTGTTGACACGACTTCGGCCCACAAGAATGGAGGTAGCTTTGAATAAGTTAGCATTGTACGAGCGGCTTCCACAAGGGTACGATTACGCCTTTCTACGACTCCATTTTGTTGAGGTGTTCTAGCAGCAAAATATTGATGCTGAATACCTTTGGATCGAAGGAAGCCCTCAACTACCGAATTCTTGAACTCCGTGCCGTTGTTAGTTAAGATTGATTGGACGGACAGTTGCTATTGGGTTTCAACACTTTTTATAAAATCTATGATTTCTTGAGCAGTCTCATCCTTGGATCGCAAAACTTAACCCAGGTATATCGTGAGTAATCGTCAACGATAACCAACACATAACGCTTCTCATTTATACTTTGGGTCCGCATCGGTCTGCATAAATCCATGTGAAGTAACTCCAACACTCTCTTTGTTGATGGTTCAGGTTTTGGTTTGTGAGACGATCATTTCATCTTTCCCTTCTCACAAGCTCCACAAAGATGGTCTTTTTCATATCATAATTCTGGGAGACATTTAACCAGTTGTTTCGCAGCCAGCTTGTTGATATTGTCAAAATTTAAGTGGGATAACCTTCTATGCCACAACCAAGAGTCTTTTGAAGAGGCTTTTGATAAAAGGCAAATGCTATCCTTAACCATGAGCTTAGCTACGTCTATGGTGTAAAGGTTAGAGTTGCGGGAACTGGATAAGATTACTTTGCCATCCATACTTTTTACACTACAGTTCTTAGCCCTAAATGTTACTTCTAATCCTTTATCGCAGAGCTGTCCTATGCTAAATAGATTATGTGATAATCCCTCAACATAGTCAACATCCTTGATGACTAGATTATTTAAGACTAAGTCCCCGTATCCTTTTATATGAGCCTGATGGTTGTTCCCGAATTTTACCGTCCCACAATATTGTTCAACAACGTTGGACAACAATTCTCTTCTCCCAGTCATATGCTTGGAGCAACCCGAATCCATATACCAGATAGATTTAGCCTGAAAAACAAATAAAGTCATATAATGAAATTCTATAAGCATTCAAACACATCCATCTTTTATTGACAATCAAACCGTGTTCTGAACCAAGATGTTCAGAAAACATGATGAAATAAGATCGGGTCCTGAGCTGTGTGCACAGAAGCCAAACGTGTCGGTTTAAGCACAACTGACAAGCAGAAGAACGGGTCCTAGTTTATGATAACTAGAAGCCAATTCATTGAGGTATGGGTCTTGATCAGAAGTAACCAAGAACCATCTGCATTATGATCACACAACTTTGGGTACCCATCTCAATATGGGTCCTTTTTGGTTAGGAGTTCCAAGTGATTATGGCACGTGTGCAGTTTTAGGAACCCATTTAGTAGTTATGTGTGGTCCGGATGCATACCATTTTGGAATCCATTGAAGATTGGATTTATTAGGCTTTGGAACCTTAGGCGATGAAATTACCATCGGTTTTTGACTTCTTGGGGACCTTTTTGACTTTTGCTTTGGTTTTGGGCCTCGGCAAAGGACAAGTCTCATTTTTCTTTGTGGCCGATGATGCAACATTTTTTATTTTCTTTTTGCGAATTCTTTTAGCAGGATATGGCACAAAAGCATTCATTTCAGGAACTTGACGTCTAAAACGAGTTGGACATAAATTAAACAATTCACTGAAAGAGTACTTTAAACAAACAGAAGAATTCGTGACATCGTTACACAAATTGTTTTCTGAGATTACAGACATCCTATCTCTAGAAACAAATTCAATTGGCATTACAGCCTTCTTCACAAAAAGACTTGAAAAATCCTGCATGGTGGTTTTAGGGACTCTTCTTACATAATCTGTAGGAACAAAACGACGAGAGTCAATATGCATGGAAGATTTAGACTACACATATTTTTCTTTTTGTTGGTGAGTGGGTTATTTAAAAGACTTGGATTGAATCTGAGTCTTTTTAGAAACCTCACATTTAAAAGGTTTTGAGCACTCACCTTTACAACTGATAGAAGAATTTTCAGTTTTAGTCTTACCTTTGTTGGATGACACAAATAGGATTTTGGTGGGATGAGAAACTGTTGGTTCTTATAAAAAATCTTTCAATGTTTGTGAAACCATGTCAAACTTTTCTTTGTAGACAGTTAATTCTATAGATTGTTGAAAATTTTGATTTACCAATTTTTCCTCACTCTTGAGAAGAGCTTCTTGAAAATCAAGTGCTTTCTTTTGAGTTGACTTTAATTCCTTTTCTAAAACAGTAGATTGATGTTGAAGAACTTTTTTCGGAATATAAAGGCGAGGGATTGGTTTTACGGTTCTGCTTTCATTTCAGCTTCTGAATAACTTGACAAAAAGTCTTCCTCTAAAGTGGGTACTCTAGAAGGATAACTCTCGTTTAGTTCTTCATATTGAAAAGATATTTCTTTTTGTTTATTTTCAACGCGTTTCTCATCCTCTTGGGTTAAAACTTCTTTTGATGACTCAAAAATGAAAGTTTTAAGTCCAGCTCCCATATAATTCATGTCATAAAATAAAGGTAAAACTCTTTGAGCCTTTTCCAAATATTTAGGATTTTTAAAACAGATTCCTTGTTTAGAATGGTAAAACCTAGTTTCTTTGGGCCGATTCAAGTGAATAGTTTGTTCAGTTTGACCCCGTTTTAAAAATGCACCGTCAAGGGTCTTTATTCGTGAGTACAAACTTATTCTTTCTTCTTCTATCATTTTGTATTTTTCTAGGCTGTCTATATTTTCCATACTTACTGTCTCTAATTGTTTTGAAAGTACATATATTTCTTCTTTTAAAGAGAGTTTTTCGTTAGATAACCTATCCATACAAGATTCTAGGTATGTATTCCTATCCTGAACATCTACCTTTTCGATTAGTATGTTTTATCACATTATGATTATTTAACCACTTTGATTGATATAATTTAGACGACTCTTTTAAAGTTTGGGCTAGGTGTTCAGCCTGCACACACTTTTCAGTTTCAGTATTTAACCTAGCTTCTAAATCAAGTATATGTGTGTGCAATGTACGTTCACTATTTACAGATTAATTATTTACATGCTTTTGAATGTAACAAGAATATACCTCTGGTGTCTCTGAATCGGATGACGAACATTCAGGATCGTCAGATTTGGCCATCAGACATGCTGGTGGATTTGTCGTTGTCTCCCCCTCATCAGCACTGCTTGAATCTAAAGCAGTTGAAGTGGCATAACCATCCAATCCCAGACGATCAACCATATAGAAATTCTTTCCCTTATCATCCTCTTCATCGGTATCCTCAGCATCCCAGTAGTCTTCCTGGGCGACGAGAGCCATGGCATCCGTTCGTTTCTTGGTGGCTTCCAACTTCCGCTCATAGTAGCCGACATCCCTGTCAAACTTGTTTTTGCACTCCCGAGAAAAGTGGTCCGGTTTCCCGCACTTATAACAGAGACGCTCTTCGGCACCTTTCGTCTCATCGGCTCTCGATCTCTCATCCCTCCTTTCCACCGGCCTCTTGTCGGCACGACGAGGTTCTCGACTGTCATCTCTACTATTATCCCTACGATCATACTCTCTTTTTTCGTCCCTTCGGTCTTCCCTGCGGTCATCATGACGATCATCCCTTCGATCATAGTCTCGTCGGTCGTCCCTACGATCATCACGCCTATCGTCTCGCCTTTCATAACGGCGGTCATCCCGATAGTCGCGTCTATTATCTTATCTCCTTTCATCCCTGCGATAATCATCTCATCTTTCATCCCTTCGCTCATCCGAGCACCTTCGCGGACCGGTGTCGTAACGGAGATGATTATTAGTCTTATTGGAAAAACGTCGTTGTTGGAGACGATTTGTCCATAAGGCTATCTTTTCTTGAATGACCGCTTCTTCCTCATCCATTACCTCGCGTGGAGGAGAAGAATATCTGTACAGTGACGAAGATGAACCTTGAGCAAAAGATGCAGTGGGAATATTCGTGTTGGAGATCAAGGCTAGGGAATCAGTGGGTTTGATGCCGGTGTTTGCGGATATCAATAAAGATGCGAGTTGATTTGCCCGGCATGCAATCTGCCACTCAGGGGCTAAGGCTGAAAAGAACTGGATGTTTATGTCATCCTTGTCCTTTTTGATGTAAAGTTTGTTTAATTCATTCAGGACTGCACAGAACCTCGTAAATGTAGCCTGCAGCGACTCCCCGTCTTTGGCTTGGAATTCAGCCTTAGCTTCCTCAATTTTCGCTCGGTCATCCAGATCTGCCCCTAGCATTTGAACTTCTAACTCGTCTCACATTTCTTTAGCAGACATTTTACTGTCTACTCCGACTAAGATATCAGTGCGGAGGGCCTGATAGATCAGATATTTGGCCCGCTTATCTGCATGCTGTCTGTCTCGCTCGGCATCATTAGCGGGTTCCCTCTCAACCTTTGATGCGAGTACAGGGGGTCAGCCTCGGGTCTAGCCGCTATTTCTCGATAGTAGATAACGGGGCCCTCAGATATGGATTAGAGCATAAGGTTTCCGTTGGGTTGCATACCGACAAACTTTAGGAACCGGGACTTCCATTATTCATACTCATCAGGATACAGAACAAGTGGTCTGTTCTCTGATCCGAGTACTAGAGCTTCACGAGACATGATTTCGGGTGCTGATATGGAAGAATATGATCTTGAAGGTGGAAACTTTAATCGGATGGACTGAACTGCAGATGAATAGTACACTGGATGGTACTGATTCGGATGAATAGTGCTAACTTCGGATGTAACCGAATTCAGATGACTTAGAGGTTTCGGACGGGAACCGAGTTCGGATGAACAGTGGTTCGGATGACTCAGAGGGTTCTCAGATGATGAATGGAGGATGAACCGAATTTGGATGACTCAGAGGGTTCAGATGACTCAGAGGGTTCTCAGATAATGAGAGAAAAAAATGCAAAAAGATGAGAGTTTGAAAAATCCAAAAGAGAGTGGGGAAATAAAAGCGAAAAAGAAAGAGAGAATAAAGTGTCGACCGGGAAAAATAAAAGTGAAAAGCCAAAAGCAAGTGAGACAAAAGGCGCTTTGTTTGCAAGCATGAGAGATGTAGGTAGGGCTTTATCTTCTCACAAACTTCTTTTTGTACCAAGAGGTTTGTTTGTCTACTAACGATTCATCTCACACTTTGCCCTTGTAAATTGTTTCTGTTTTAAATGATTTCACAGATGTGAATCCCGAAGATGTACCCGATGGATTGCCACCGATTCGTGGCATAGAACATCAAATTGATTTAATGCACGGTGCAACAATTACGAATAGACAGACATATAGAGCAAATCCAGAAGAAACAAAGGAGCTTCAGAAACAAGTTGGTGAGTTGCTGGGAAAAGGTATCATTCGTGAGTCCCTAACCCTTGTGCCATGCCAGTCATCTTAGTTCCAAAAAAAGATGGCACTTGGTGTATGTACATTGATTGTAGGGCTGTGAACAAAATAACTATTAAGTATCGTCACCCCATTCCAAGATTAGATGACATGCTTGATGAATTACATGGTGCTAAGATTTTCTCAAAAATTGATCTTAAATCTGGATATCACCAAATAAGAATCAAGGAAGGTGATGAGTGGAAAACTGCTTTCAAAACACAGTTTGGTCTTTATGAATGGTTAGTTATGTCTTTCGGTTTAACTAATGCACCAAGCACTTTTATGAGGCTTATGAATCATGTTTTGAGAGACTTAATTGGAAAGTTTGTTGTCGTGAATTTTGATGACATTTTGATTTATAGTCGAAGCATGCAAGATCATGTCGAGCATCTTAAACTTGTTCTTGCTACCTTACGTGCGCAAAAGTTGTTTGCAAATTTAAAAAAATGTACATTTTGTGTCAAAGAAGTTGTTTTTCTTGGATTGTTGTTGGTGAAAATGGTTTGCGTGTTGATGAGTCAAAGTTGAAGGCTATTATTGATTGGCCTATTCCAAACAATGTTTCAGAGGTAAGATCTTTTCATGGACTTGCTAGTTTCTATCAAAGGTTTGTCAAAGATTTTTCATCAAAAACTTCTCCTCTAAATGATTTGGTGAAAAAGAACGTTAAGTTTGGGTGGGGAGAGAAGCTACAATAGGCTTTCAAGCAATTGAAACATTATCTAACCAATCTCCTGCTTTAGCATTACCTGATTTTTCTAACACTTTTGAGATTGAATGTGATGCTTCAAGAGTTAGGATAGGTGTTGTTTTGCTTCAAGGAGGTCGTCCCATTGCGTACTTTAGTGAAAAGCTCAAATGGTGCAACACTAAATTATCCGACTTATGACAAGGAACTGTATGCTGTTGTGAGGGATTTGGAGTCATGGCAACATTATCTCATGCCTAAGGAGTTTGTGATTCACACTGATCATGAATCCCTTAAGTACTTATAGGGACAAAGAAGTCTTCACAAAATGTAACACCCTCGAACTAATCCAAATTGCCATGTAAATAACACGTCAACAACAATATAATATAATAATCCATAGCTAATTCCCAACATACACATTCACATACTATCCGAAGTAAAGTCCCCAAAATATAACTACCTCCAAAACAGGTAGCTAACTCCTCAAAGATGCAACAGTAACCCTACTTGGGTACAACAGGCCTACTAGCGCTCCGTTCACCTGAGATGCACACATTTAAACACACAGGTCATCCAAAGCTGGTGAGAATGCAATTGTTAATGTGCGATTATGAAATCCCCATAAAATATGTAAACTCAATAATAAAATATTCAGCGTTCTCTACTGAACAGGTATATGAGATCCCACAAAGTAGCCCAAATAGGTACTCAACCCGTGTGGATGAATCCACGTACCCAAATCCCTAGACCGAACAAAGCAGTCATCGGGATTCAAAAGGGAATTGGGAGCGACCCGACCCCTACCCAGCCGTACGATTTAGTAACTCGGTAGCTCAAGTGTCCCAAATCTAATATAAATAAACACAGTTCATAGTAAAGCTCGATAATACATGCATGATAATATCTCGATAAAAAGCTCGTAATAAAACTCATAATATCTTGTAAGAAAACTCAGTAAAAGATCATGCAAGTATTAATAAATAATCGTACAAGTATCTCAGAAAAACATGCAAACTCACCTGCTCTGAAGTCACACTACTCAAGTCTCGGTTCCCTGCCCTTTCCCAACCCTAACAACTCGAGACCCTGGAATCACAACACAATACTCAATATCACAATCTCAACTCAATAACTCTATACACAACACTCAGATAACTCGCACGAACCTAGATACTCGACCACTAAACTCAGAAAGCTCAAAACCTTACCTAAACCCTAGCCGGATCGCGGCCGCACTCGCACAGTCGCGGTCGCGCCTGACCTATCGCGGTCGCGGTCGCGCTGGCCGATCCCAGCCGCGCTCACCCGAACTGCCCGCGACCCATCGCGCTTAAAAGCAACGCGGCCTGGGCTCCCTCAAGAACATCGCGACCCGCGATCCCCGAATTGCGGCCGCGCTCACGGGCAAACAACAGAAGTAAGCTCTGATTTCACGTACCGCAGGGGATTTAATCCTAATCCGACCCACAACTTAATATACACAACTCAAAGACTCCGAATTAACTCAGGAGCATAGATATACTGAATTCACTAATTCCTTAACAATTAACCAACACTAGTCCACAAATTTGAAGTTCAAATCTTACCTAAGCTCAAGGAAGAAGTTGGTGAAGATGGCAACCTCAAAGCTCAGCTCAATTCTTGAATTATGAAAGCTTCTTGCTGCTGGAATTCGGAAACCCACATACACACACACTTAGTTCTGGAATTTGGAGTGGAAATTGTGAAAGCAAGCTAGCAAGAAGGTGTCCAATATATACGTTTTGGCTATAACTCGGTCCGACACCCAAAATCCAAACACATTATCATAAAGCACAAATTTATATCACCGGGTCCCAAATTAATTAATTAATCTAATGAAATAATTCCACATACCTGTCCTAAAATTGGGATGTTACAAGTCCTCCCTCCTTATGAAGATTCTGTCCTCAGAATCTAGCTTGAAGCAAATAGGTGAGGATATCGACTACACATCTCTGACTCTGGCTCCCATGTGGCGCTGGTACCCTTATGATGCTTCCACTGCACCAACACTAACGCCACCTCTTTGTTGTGTAGCTTCTTCACCTTCTTATCTGTCACTGTCTCAGGCTGCTCAGCATACTGAAGTCTATCATCGAATTCAATCTCAGATAAAGGTACTCGCTGATCATCACAGGCCAAACACTTACGAAGATGGCTGACATGAAACACATTATAAACCCCCGATAGCTCTGCAGGCAAATTCAGACGATATGCCTGATCTCCAATTCTCTCAACTAACTCGAATGACCCAATATAGTGCGGACCTAGCTTACCTCGTCTCTGGAACCGGATAATCCCCTTCCAGGGCGAGACTTTTAGCATCATGTAGTCTCCAACTTGGAACTCCAACTCTGACATCCGGCGATCTGCATAACTCTTTTGCCGGCTCTGAGCTGTCCTAATCCACTGCTGAATCATAACGACCTTTTCGCTAGTCTCCTGAAGAATCTCTGGGCCGCTAATAGGACCCAACACACCAAAGTCAAACACTTACGTCCATAGAGAGCCTCGAACGGAGGCATGCCGAGAGACGCATGGTAGCTGTTATTATTAGCGAACTCAAAAAGCGGCAAATGAAGATCCCAGCTACCCCCAAAACCCAAAAACACAAGCTCGCAGCATGTCCTCTAACGTCTGGTTGGTCCGCTCTATCTGACCCCCTGTTTGAGGATGATATGCAATACTCAACTAGACTCGGGTACCCATCTCTCTCTGAAAGCTCTGTCAAAATCGTGATACAAACCGGCTATCTCTGTAGACGTAATCGATCTCGGGACCCTGTGTCTAGCCACGATCTCACTGATGTAGAGGCACACTAATTGATCCATCGATATAATCCCACGAACAGCTAAGAAATGAGCGCTCTTCGTAAGCCGATCGACGATAACCCAGATAATATCATTCCCACGAACAGTCCGTGGAAGTCTCACAATGAATTCCATGGTGATATCATACCATTTCCACTCTGGAATCTCCAACGGCTGAAGTCTGCCATGCGGCTTCTGATGCTCGCTGTTAACCCTTAGACACGTCATACACGCCTCAACATACTTCCCCACGCCCCTCTTCATCCATGGCCACCAATAATGGACTCTTAGATCTCTATACATCTTCGTGCTGCCCGAATGGATTGATAATCTAGACTTATGGGAAACGTCTAGGATCAACTGTCTCAAAATTCCTACTTGAGGGACCCATACTCGATCACAAAGTATCTGTAGATTGTTGAAAATTTTGATTTACCAATTTTTCCTCACTCTTGAGAAGAGCTTCTCGAAAATCAAGTGCTTTCTTTTGAGTTGACTTTAATTCCTTTTCTAAAATAGTAATTTGATGTTGAAGAACTTTTGTCGGAATATATAGGCGAGGGATTGGTTTTACAGGTTCTGCTTTCATTTCAGCTTCTGAATAACTCGACAAGAAGTCTTCCTCTAGAGTGGGTACTCTAGAAGGATAACTCTCGTTTAGTTCTTCATATTGAAAAGATATTTCTTTTTGTTTATTTTCAACGCATTTCTCATCCTCTTGGGTTAAAACTTCTTTTGATGACTCAAAAATGAAAGTTTTAAGTCCAGCTCCCATATAATTCATGTCATAAAATAAAGGTAAAACTCTTTGAGCCTTTTCCAAATATTTAGGATTTTTAAAACCGATTCCTTGTTTAGAATGGTAAAACCTAGTTTCTTTGGGCTGATTCAAGTGAATAGTTTGTTCAGTTTGACCCCATTTTAAAAATGCATCGTCAAGGGTCTTTATTCGTGAGTACAAACTTATTCTTTCTTCTTCTATCATTTTGTATTTTTCTAGGCTGTCTATATTTCCATACTTACTGTCTCTAATTGTTTTGAAAGTACAGATATTTCTTCTTTTAAAGAGAGTTTTTCGTTAGATAACCTATCCATACAAGATTCTAGGTATGTATTCCTATCCTGAACATCTACCTTTTCGATTAGCATCTGTTTTATCACACTATGATTATTTAACCACTTTGATTGATATAATTCAGACGACTCTTTTAAAGTTTGGGCTAGATGTTCAGGCTGCACACACTTTTCAGTTTCAGCATTTAACCTAGCTTCTAAATCAAGTATATTGTGTGCAATGTACATTCACTATTTACAGATAAATTATTTATATGCTTTTGAATGTAACAGGAATATACCTCTCGTGTCTCTGAATCGGATGACGAACATTCGGGATCGTCGGATTTGGCCATCATACAGGCTGGTGGATTTGTCGTTGTCTCCCCCTCATCAGCACTGCCTGAATCTGAAGCAGTTGAAGTGGCAAAGCGATCCAATCCCAGACGATCAACCATATAGCAATTCTTTCCCTTATCATCCTCTTCATCGGTATCCTCAGCATCCCAGTAGTCTTCCTGGGCGACTTGAGCCATGGCATCCGTTCGTTTCTTGGCGGCTTCCAACTTCCGCTCTGTCAGGATCTAAATGTATCTACCTAAGATTAACTGGTTTGAATTGATCAGAGTATAAACCAATAATCTTGTATTGAATCAAAGTCCAATTAAGAAGTTTGCGGAATAACACTTAATTGTTTTAAGAATAACTTTCAGAATCAAACACAAATAAATATAATTGAGTAGACAAAGTTGCTTGTATTGCTGAACTCAATGATTACAATCACCTCTAATCTGTTTGATTAGACGAAGAACAGAAATTGTTCTTAGGGTTTTACAACCTTAGAGGCTTATGAAAACTTTAAACAAAAAGCAATTACAAACTTGAATGTGCAGAAACTTGATACAATAGAAAAACCTATTCTATGTATTTATAATGCTTCCTGATTTGCTTCCTTGAAGGACTCTGACTTCTCTGATAGTAGATATGCTGGAATCTTCGTGTAAATCTCTTCCTGAATATCAACACTTTCTGTTCATGAAACTGTTGAGCAGCTTGAATCACTGAGCAGCTTGAACAGAGCAACTTGAATGAATTTACTCTGGCAGCTTGAACTTTTACACTAGCAGCTCGAACTTCTCCAACTAACAGCATGAACTTTGTACTTACATAGAAAATCTACTAACAGTTTGAGAAATCTAACTAACAGCTTGAACTACTTAGAATATTTCCCAACAATCTCCCCCTAACTTAAATTCTTTACACAAGACTTTAAGTTCTATACAAATAAGAAAATAAAACCAAGTAAAACTGTTATTTACAAACCAAGGCTTTCAAAAACTTACAACTGTGCAAGTTTCTGATTGATTGCCTTCAAAAATTCTTTCTTCAGATATTCTCTATCACAATATATTCTTATGAGCTCATCTGAAGTAACAAAGCCTTTGGAAGATCATAGAATTTAAAATTGAAGTACATACCGGATCCATTTGCAAATTTGAGTCTGTAAGTCTTTGATTTGACAAACTAATCAACTTGTGCAATCTTCATCTCCTTGGCATCTTCTATATCTTTCCTTATTGACTCAGGATCAAAAATGCTCTTCGGATCTTTGATAGCTTGCTTTACTTGTGGAAGAGAGGATCTAACTTGGGTTACAGACCCAACATGATGCATTCTTGTGAGCTCATCTCTGGTCATCCATTGGACTATATGCATTAAGCTCTTATACTCTTCCTCAGGACCAGATTCCCTTCTTACTACAAATTGATATCTTAAGTCAATGTTGTCCATTGGCTTAGCATACCAGTAATTAATAAGAGGCTTTGTGAAGTCATGCTGGTCTAAGGATTTCTCTATTTCCATCGCTTTCTGAAGCTGATGCTCAAACATCACCCTCTTTACTTGATCAAGCTTTACTTGAGAGATTTCTTCTGATTGAGGATTTGAAGCAGTAGCTTGAACAGGAGGTTCTGACTTACTTGATTTCTGTTGACTTTGGACTTCTTGGGAGACTTTGGCTACCTTTCGTTTTTCCATTTCTTTGTCATGGATGTCTTGCAGCCTTTCTGTACTCATGGACTGAGCCATCTTCTTTGGAATGCCAGCTGAAAAGGCAAAATTGATCAAGAACCTTCTATGCTCAGCCTTTGAATGCCCTGTTGGCATTTTCCTCTTTTTCTCATTTTGTTTGACCACAAACCCTCTTAGGTAATCACCTAAGGTTTCATCATCTTGCATTGGGGCATGGGTTTGCTGGTCTAAAGCCTGATCTTGTTCTTCTGCTATCTTTCTGGCAATTTCAGCATCATAGGAAATCTGGGCTTCTCTAGATGAAAATTTGTGCTTTGGAGACTCAATGAGAATGCCTTTGCCCTTATCCTTGATTGCAGAAGATGTACCTTGAACTGTACTTATGGGAGCCTGAATTCCTTCTCTGATAACAACTCCAGTTGTTCTTGTAGGAGCAGCTTGAGTTTCTAGGCTAACAGCTTGAGCAGCTGTTGGGACTGCTAGCCTATAATCTTGGACTGTTGGAGTAGGAGCTTCTTGGACTGATGGAGCTGCTTGGACTGATGGAGCTGCTTGGACTGATGGAAGGATCTCCTAATTCTCCCCCTTTTTGGAAGCATTGGTTTGGTCAGGAGGACCCACAACCTTTGCCAAGTGGGTTCGAATCAGTTGCTTTAATTTAATGATCTTATTTCCACAGAGGGTGAACCCTTTATGGAGATAATCCATTCTCTGATTTTGAGCAGCTTCTGTCTGTCTGAGTGTAATGATTTGTTCCCCCTGTGCAGCAATGATGGACTGATAGTATTCCAACATTGCTACAACAGGTTGCAGCTGAGGATCCGTCAATGGCATAAGTTGCAGACTAGCCTCAAGATCAGCAAACGAATGTGGTGCTTGTGATCTATCATTGGCAGGAATACCAGAAGTAGAAACCTTTGGGCCCCTCTGTTCTTGGTACTGGGGACTTCCAGATGGTGCTAGCTCACCTTCTGTTGCCATGCGTGTGGTCTTATGGATGTTGACCCTGTCCTGTGCCTCTTGTGCAGATGCAACAGTAGTGTCAGCCACATAACCCATATGGAAAATCTCTGCTGAGATGTCCACCTCCAAATTGAGGTTGGGAGAGACCTCAGTGGGTGCCCTTTGGATATTCTGTGCAGAAGTGTCCTCCTGCACAGGGATATTTGGCTCTTGTAAGAGGGCTGAGGAGGAAGGAGCTCCTGAACCTCTTTTTCTTTTATATAATATGAGTGGGGATGTGGGTTTAGCAATAGGAACAGAAGGCATTTGAGTATCATGAGGAGTGGGTTGGGTACCTGGGGGTGAAGCAGTAATGTTAGGCTGAGCCTGCTCAGGACCCTCTCCTCTGTTTCTTGGAATGATGCCCAACATTGCAGAAGGCAATGGGACATCCACAGACAAAACATTGGCACTTGTTTTTAGAAGACGTTTTAGTGAAGGTAAAGAGTGCCTATGGGAAACATGAATCCTTTTATGTAGATTGAAATTACTGCAAGTTCTTGCAATAATTTCAGCCAAAAATCTAGGATACATCAAAAATTTCCCATGTTTTAGGGCATGATGCCTTAGCATACCCTGAAAGATCATATTAGAAAAATTGAACTGTTGGTCCGTTGATAAACACACTAAGGAAGTGGCTATATTTGATGAAAATTCTGACCAACCAGTTCTTTTTGGGCTTAGACATTGCTGAATAATATGTACAAGATACTTCCACTTAGGGGCAAAATTTGATTTAAAGAAAGTATAAGATTCAGCAGGTCCCCTATATCCAATAGCATGAAGACCATTATGTAAGGCAGTAAGGGATAGGTCATTTATACCTGAGGCATCTTGAAGATGCAGATGTTGATGTATGATCTCCTCAGTGATAGAAACAGTGTTGCCATCAATTTTGGATGTCAAAGATGTGACTCCATTAACGGTTTTCAGGGAGGCATGTTTCCAGAACTGTTCAATATGAGAGATGTAGAAGGTGGGATTGATATTTAGGGCATGATGGATATGGGAACTTCAAAGGAAGTCCATCATGTCATGGAATGGTTCAAGATCAGCGTGTTTGAGAGAGTAGGGTAGGCAGTTGTGTTCTTTGACAAACTCCATTGATGATCGATGAATTAGGGCTTCAGTGATGTGCGTGGGAATTGCTCTGATAATCGAAGAAAGGTTGTGGAAGATATTTTGCAACTGGTAGTTACAATAGAATGAAACTGGAACCTTTAAAGGTTTTGAAAATATCTAAACTCGCGCACACACTTATGGAAATTACCAGATTACCCTGCACACTTTGACAGATCAAGTGAAACAACTAACAGTCCGAGAAAATGAACTAGCAGCTTGAGAAAATACTCAAGCTGTTAGTAGAAAATTAAGCAACTATTAATGGAACAGTGACTCCCCCTTAATCAAGCATATGTATAATTTTCATGGAATAAGAGAGAATAAAGAAAAACAAATTAATCCATATTAACCATGCCAATATTTGATACTAGGAAGGTGAATCTTCCTACATCAAATGGTTTTGTAAATAGATCAACTAACTGATCATCAGTATGAATTTTGGTAACTTGGATTACTTTCTTCTCATTACAGTCCCTTATCAAATGAAATCTAATGTCTATATGCTTGGTTTTGGGAAATTTCACTGGATTTTGTACAATGCTAATTGCACTTGAGTTGTCAATGTAAATGGGAGTGGATAGGAAATTCATACCATAGTCTCTCAGTTGATTCTGAATCCACATTACTTGGGAGCAGCAACTTGCAGCTGCTACATATTCTGCTTCAATAGATGAAGTGGAGACAGTTGTTTGCTTTTTGCACTGCCAAGAGACCAATCTTGTTCCCAAATATTGACATCCACCAGTTGTGGATTTTCTGTCAATGTTGCATCCTCCATAGTCACTGTCAGAATAGGCTGTTAATTCAAGAGGAGAGTCTTTAGGATACCAGAGGCCCAAATGTGGTTGGCCTTTGAGATATCTAAAGATTCTCTTAACAGCAACCAGATGGGAGTCCTTTGGAGAACATTGAAACCTGGCACAAACACAAACAACAAACATAATATCAGGTCTAGAAGATGTTAGATACATAAGAGATCCTATAAGGGATCTGTATAGATGAATGTCCACATCTATTCCATCTTTGTCTCTATGAAGCTGCTTGTGAGGATCCATTGGAGTACTTGCAACTTTGGTATCTTTGTACCCAAACTTTTCCAGTATGTCTTTAACATACTTTGATTGACTTATGAAGAGTCCTGTGGGCTTTTGCTTGACCTGCAATCCTAGAAAGAAGGTGAGTTCTCCCATTGAACTCATTTGAAACTTTTTGTGCATCAAAGCCTCAAATTCTTTGGACAGACTGACATTTGTTGACCCAAAGATAATATCATCAACGTATATCTGTACAAGCAGAATCTCAGATTTGATGGACTTTGTGAATAATGTTTTGTCCAGAGTACCTCTCTTGAATCCATTCTGTAGAAGGTATGATGAGAAAGTGTCATACCATGCTCTAGGGGCTTGGTGGAGTCCATAGAGGGTCTTGTCTAGTTTGTAGACTCTGTCTGGATACTTGTAGTCCTCAAATGTATCTGATACCACTTGTCAGGATCTAAATGTATCTACCTAAGATTAACTGGTTTGAATTCATCAGAGTATAAACCAATAATCTTGTATTGAATCAAAGTCCAATTAAGAAGTTTGCGGAATAACACTTAATTGTTTTAATAAAAACTTTCAGAATCAAACACAAATAAATATAAATGAATAGACAAAGTTGCTTGTATTGCTGAACTCAATAATTACAATCACCTCTAATCTGTTTGATTAGACGAAGAACACAAATTGTTCTTAGGGTTTTACAACCTTAGAGGCTTATGAAAACTTTAAACAAAAAGAAATTACAAACTTGAATGTGCAGAAACTTGATACAATAGAAAAACCTATTCTATGTATTTATAATGCTTTCTGATGTGTTTCCTTGAAGGACTCTGACTTTTCTGATAGTAGATATGCTGGAATCTTCGTGTAAATCTCTTCCTGAATATCAGCACTTTCTGTTTATGAAACTGTTGAGCAGCTTGAATCACTGAGCAGCTTGAACAGAGCAGCTTGAATGAATTTACTCTGGCAGCTTGAACTTTTACACTAGCAGCTTGAACTTCTCCAACTAACAGCATGAACTTTGTACTTACATAGAAAATCTACTAACAGTTTGAGAAATCTAACTAACAGCTTGAACTACTTAGAATATTTCCCAACACGCTCATAGTAGCCGACATCCCTGTCAAACTTGTTTTTGCACTCCCGAGAAAAGTGGCCCGGTTTCCCACACTTATAACAGAGACGCTCTTCGGCGCCTTTCGTCTCATCGGCTCTCGGTCTCTCATCCCTCCTTTCCACCGGCCTCTTGTCGACACAGCGAGGTTCTCGACTGTCATCTCTCCTATTGTCCCTACGATCATATTTTCTTGTCGTCCCTTCGGCGAGGAGCTCCATGCTGCGCCTCTGTCTCATGTTCAGCTCCTTCTGACTGAACAGATACTACAGAACTCTTATGATCGGTATATACTATAAATCGCGTCCCATACAGATAATACCGCCATATCTTCAAGGCAAAGACAATAGCGTCTAACTCCAAATCATGCACCGGCCGACTCAACTCATGACTCTGCAGCTGTCTCAAGGCGTAAGCAGTCACCTTACCTCTCTGCATCAGTACGCACCAGCCTTGAAAACAAGGCATCACAATACACAGCGAAGTCCTCGGAACCCTCTGGCAATGCTAGAATCGGAGCTCTACACAACCGATTCTTCAACTCTAAGAAGGCGCTCTCCTGCTCCTCGGTCCATACAAAAGGCACCAATGGCCGTGTGAACATCGTAAGGGGCACTGCAATCCGTGAAAAATTCTCTATGAACCGCTTGTAATACCCAGCTAGGCCCAAAAAGATGCGAACCTCTGACAAAGATATGGGCTGGCCCCAACTCATAATCGCCTTAATCTTCGCAGGATCCACTTTCACTCCATCACTAGCCACCACGTGCCGTAAGAACTACACCTCTCTTAGCAAGAACTCACACTTAGAAAACTTGGCGTATAGCCTCTCTCTCTGCAAGGTACTCAACACCTCTCTCAAATGCTGACTGTGCTCCTCACTGCTCCTCGAGTAGATCACAATATCATCGATAAACACGATCACAAATCGGTCAACCATTGGCCTATAGACCCTATTCATCAGGTCCATTAACGCTGATGGGGCATTAGTCAGCCCAAACAACATGACTTAGAACTCATAATGACCATATCTGGTCCTAAACGTAGTCTTAGGCACGTCCTCCTCTCTAATCCACAGCTGATGATACCCGGAACGCAGATCGATGTTGGAGAAATAACTCGCCTCCTGAAGCTGATCAAACAGATCATCGATCCTCGACAAGAGATAACGGTTCTTCACCGTTACCCTGTTGAGCTCTCTATAATCTATACACATGCGCATCGTCTCGTCCTTCTTTTACACGAACAACACAGGGGCTCCCCACGGAGAAGAACTGGGGCGAATAAACACTCGATCCAACAGATCCTGCAGCTGCGTCATCATCTCGCGCATCTCGTTAGGAGCTAACCGATATGGCGTACGCGCAATAGGAACGACCCCGGGAACTAGGTTGATCCGAAACTCAACCTGTCGGTCTGGCAGCAACCCTGGAAACTCATCCGGAAACACGTCTAGAAAATATCTGATTACTGGCACGTCGCCAACCTCCCTCTTCTCCTTCTTCGAATCCACCACATAAGCTAAATAAGTGGCACACCCCTTCGCCACCCATCTCTGCGCTTGCGCCATCGACACTATGCTCATTTCTCCTCGACGCCTCTCTGCATGCATGTAACAAACTCTGATTCTGAAATCGGAATCCAAATCATCTTCTTAGAACAGAAGATATTCTCCTGACATGCTGTCAGCCAGTCCATGCCCACGATCGCATCAAAACTGCTAATCTCCATTGGCATCAAATCTATAGAAAATCGATGGCTGTCTATCTCTAATACACAATCTCTATAGACTCGACTCACTAACACGGTACTACCATCTACTCGCTCAACAATAACAGGCAAAGATAACTCAGATGAAGGCATGGAAAAGTAATCACAGAATGATGCAGACACATATGAATGATCTGATCCCAAATCAAACAAAATAAAGGCACGCAGTCCATTAAGGATGAACGTACCAGATACAACATCAGGCGACTCCCGCGCCTCCTCAGCCATAGCTTGAAATACCCTGCCACGAGCCCTCGGTGCTCCACCTCCCCGAGTTATTGACAATGATCCAGAAGCTCCAGCTCCACTCGAACTCGATCTCGGAAACACCGCTCCTGGATTCGGGCAATTCCGGGACATATGACCCGGCTTCCTACATCAGAAGCATAAAGACTCCTGCGAGGTACATGCAATGGCAGTGTGGCCAAACTGGCCACACCGGAAACAGCGAAGATGCTGTGGGGCATAAGGCCTTGCATGGCGGCGATGGCATCGCTGGCAATCTCTCTCCAACACTACCCTGCTACCTCTGCCCCTGCTATCTCTGACCCTGACCCTGGCCTGACTCTGTCCCGCTTCCGAGTGTTTGTCATCCCAACCCCTGTGAAGACCACCCCTTACGGGGCAGTTGTCACGAGTCTAGGTCCCACATCATGCAATACGATATCATTCAAACTAAGATAGAGTAATTAATTGCAGAATTTATAAATTACATGTACAAGCATATTAGGATTAAGTTTAAAACAGATTAAAGTTTTTAAATTAAACTTATAAAGGGTACCATCTAATCTAATCATTACATCATAGAATAATATCAAATCTACCCAAAATCACAACATTTGCTGTCTTCCAATCAATATCGAAAGGTTTTGTTGTGTGGTGGTCTATAGAAACTTCTGTCTTGATCTTTAGTAGACTTAAGAGCTAGGTCCGGCAGGTGACTTTCCTTTATCTTTTCCTGTAAAATGTTAAGTAGCAACTGTAAGCAATGCTTAGTGAGTAAATAGATTTTCAAATTAAACATGCAATGTCAAGCGGATCATCAATCTAGCGTGATATGTCTTGGCTGCCGCTATAGCCCTCATGATTGAGACATAGGAGTCATAGAGTCGGATGATGCTCAGGCCACGCTCACGCTTAAATCGTGGGGATCAGCCACATACTGGGCTAGCTACCAGTAAATCAACGTGGCGGAACTTCGGAGGTCATTACCAAGTTCATTTGAACTGGTGAAATAGCCAGGTCTAGAACAATAGACCAATCAAGGCTAATCAAGCTGAATCAATATAACAAGTCTATTCAATGATGAAGCATAAGTAGTCAAGGTCATGATAACAGTAGTCTCAAAGCAGTATCAGAAATGAATTATAAATGCAATAACATAAGAAATGATGATCAAATAGCTATCATGATCCACTGGGCAACACCCAACCATGGTGTGCACAGGTCACAATCCAGCTGATAATATAAATGTCAAATCGATCTAGCATCAACAATATGTCTCAACCGGAAATTCAAGCATGTTAAATCTGAATATCTATAACTCACAGATCTGAGGTCTTTATCAAACAGATATAAAATCTGCCACTTGAGTTATCTCAGGATTTTTCTCTTTGTCAATCTGTTCTGTCAATTCAAGTCTTTGACCCGCTTTAAATCTTTTAACTCTTTTGTCTCTATGTTCAGAATTTCACTGAACCTGTCCAGAATTATCATGTCAATTCATGTTAATATCATATCATTATCATAATCTTTTTAGTCTTTAAAATCTTTAATTTCATCTGATTCTGATAACTTACAAATCATTCTTTCATTTATATTCTTTATCTCATTAATTCTCAAAGGTCAATATATATATATATATATATATATATATATATATATATATATATATATATATATATATATATATATATATATATATTATAATCATGTTGCTTTGTTGATCTTTAATCATTCTAGTTTAAAATACAAAATGGATAACCCGGATTCGGATCAGCCCGGATTCGGACCTATCCGGATTCGGATCTACCCGAATTGAGCATCCGGATTGGCTCATCCGAAATAGCAATCGAATTCGGACCAAGTAGAGTCCGAAACAGTCATCCGAATTTAGGACATAGGAACCGAATTATGATCATCCGAAATAGGACAGTTCATCCGAAATAGTGTTGTCCAAATTGTGAAGCATCCGAATTAACCTCTCATCCGAATTCAAGATGGGATCCGAATTGGGCACATCATCCGGATTCGGTTCCAACCGAATTCGGACTCAACACTTAGAATTTTCCAGAAAATTGTTCTTCATGTTCTTGAATATGTTCATACGAATTTTTACATAAAATTCACAAAACTTATTTATAATCAACATGCAATGTAATATATAGATATATTATCACATCAGGGTTGATTTTATACAAATTTCCCTATCGATAACATTATATATTAATCAAGATCATCCAAAAATGATCATTTTTGTCAAGAACATCATATTCATCAAAAGATCCGATTTTTACTTAAATTGGTTGATCCAACCATAAATTTTCGTTTCTTTCACTTTTATATACTTCATTACATATTAATCTACCAATTATATACACATGCAACATAAAATCTCCATATTTTTAAACCTTGGTTTCGGTTTTTACACAAAACCGAACCAAACAATCTAAATATCGAAATTTAAGTAAATTACCTCAGATTCTTGTAGATTGATGATGTTTGATGCTTATTGTAACACCTTCTTGTATTAAATCTTCAATTAATTGAACAAATCTTGAATTTCTTGGCAAATTTGTGAGATTGCCGTTAGTTTAGTGAGAGATTAGAGAGAGAGAGAGTAATTGTGTTAATAATCTTAAATGATCATTTATTTTAGCATATATATATTAATTTGGTTATATTGCAACTTAACCCACTAAACTTTTGTATTTTATATTTCTTTTATTTTACTCATTTTAATTATATCATAAATATAATTTAAAATCATATTTACTTAATAAATTTTCATTCTTAATTAATATTTGCAACATAAATAATATAACAAAATTATATTATTATCTCAAAATTAAGCATTACATGATCGGCTAAAAGTTAGGTTGTTACAACCCTGATCTCGACGGGCCCCTGAACTCTGCTCCCACTACTCCGAATACCCGCCATGCCGACTCTCTCTATAAAACGTCGAAGGCCCCGAACTCAGACTCTACCCCGATGACTCAACACGCTGTCTCTCAACCTCCCGTTCCAGGCGATGGGCATACTCCATAGCTGATGAAAAGGTGGGGTCACACAACATCCCCATGAACTCTCTAATATCCGGTCTCAGTCCCTCGATAAACATATCGACCTTTTGGTCGTCTGTTGCCACCTGATGTGGCGCGAACTAGGCTCGATCATTAAAAGTATCATTATACTCCTGGACTGACAAGGATCCCTTCTGCAAATGGATGAACTCCTGCCCTAACTCACGTCTCGCATCCTTCGGGCAATACTGCAACTCAAACTCCACTCGAAACTCCTCCCATGACATCAGATTCGCCTCATCAATCCCCCGGGCACTCATAATAGAACTTTCCCACCGTGACGCTCCTCCCTTTAGAAGGTAGGAGGCATAACCGACTCTATCAACACGATCCACATGGGCAATACGGAATGCTGCCTCAATCTCTCTCAATCTATCAAGTGCCTTTGAGGCACCAACTCCGCCAGAAAACTCAGAAGGATGACCCGTCATGAAATCCTTAAAGGTCCCTCTCATCGGCTGTGATGAGAACCCATTCAATGATACAGATGATGAAGATCCATTAAGGTGGAAGCTACCAATGGACTGATTAAATCTTGCCGGAATAATGCTCCCGTGTCTTCGCAAAATAACCAAGCAAGCTTCCTAATTTTGTTACAAGTTGAAGCCCAAGATTAGCCTTTGTTTTCATAGCCCAAGTTATGGTTATTTACCCAAACATAACCCATGAATAAAGAATTTCGGCTAGCCCCACACTTATCCCATGTTTTGTCCATAACTCACTCATTTCAAGCCCGATTTTAGTCATATAAAAGCTCAATGAAAGCTAAGCCTTTCTCCTATCTTTTCAAGAAGAATAAAGCCCAATAAAGGCACATTTTCCACATCCAAAAATCTGTCCAAAAGAGTGTCCATGTTCAATGTACTTCTCAAGATTAATTACAAGGCAATTTGAAAGCCTTCTCTTCAATTCAAGGCAATTTGAAGGTCGTGGTCATTTACTTGGAGGATACTAAGGGTTTTGCAAGATACAATGAACCAAGACACATTCTAGAAGATTCAAGTAGTGAAATGTCAAGAAGGCCCTTTTGATAAGTAGTTTTGCTTATTTGATAGCTTATCGTGATAGTTTTTGTTACTTATCTAGATGGTTGGTTTTATTTATATTTTCGTCTATAAATAGTGGCCAAAGTTCTCATTTGTAATCATCATTCATTTGAGTAATATTGTGAGTTTTTAACTCTTCTTGTTCCTTACGAACTTTTAGAACTTATCAAGTGTTCGATGTTCAAAACTTATCAATCAACTTGGTGGGGTTGTGGTGTTTTCTTCTACCAAGGTTCTTGCCTCTTTATAGGCAATGGGTCGCGGTTTCACTATCTATAACAAGGTTCTGGCCTCGTTTATAGGCAACAGGTCGCGGTTCTATCCATATAACATAATAACATCCAATAGAACAATCGGGCATCTCGTGATCAGTCTTATATTCATCGGGTGAGATCACATCATTTGGTATCAAAGCCACTTCTATTGGTTTGTTTTCTATATACTTTGTTTTTTTTTTCATATCATTTTTTTATTGTTTCTTCTTGTTCTTATCTTGGAATTCAAGTAATAGTAGTGGATCTCGTCACAAGTTGACTTGATTACTATTATCAAGAAATAAAGAAGTTGGGATATTAGTAAGTTATATATTTGGGTTCTTTATATTAAGTCGTGTAGTTTTGTTCCTCAAAAAAAAAAAAAAAAAGAAAAAAAAAGTGAAAAGAAAAGTATAAAAAAAGCTATCAAAGTAAAAAAAAGAAGTGGAAAAATAAAAGTGAAATTTTTTTTGGAGGAACGTTAATAATTTTGTTTAGTATTATATTTCTTCTTGGGTTTGTTACTCTTGTTTATTGAAGTTGTTTGGTACGTTTGAATTCCTCAAGGCCACAAGCCGAACTTTATTTTTCTTTCTTTTAGTTTGTTTTGAACTTTAAGATTTAAAAAGAAAGGTAAAAGGCAGTGTGGTAAGATCAATCGAGGAAAAAAGCCTTTGTTGCATATGTGAGTGTTTAGAGCTTAATCAACTTGAGAGAAACACGTAAGGGAGAGCGGAGGGGTCATAATATTTTTATTATTCATTGTTTTTTTTGCAGATATATAAGATGATGGATGACCAACCCCTTCCAAATCTTCAAGTTCAAGCTCTCATGGATAAAATGCGACGATTAATGCGAGACGAGTTCACGCAAGTTCATGAAAGAATGGATCAATTGGAGGCACAAATACCACGTGAACGAACACCATCACAGGTTTCTTATGAAAATCATGATTACGGTTCTAAAGGTGATGAATGGGATGAGGAATTTGAAAGAAGACCACCTAGACGAAGGCAACATAGAGACAACAACTTGAGTTCAATAAAGATGAAAATTCCATCTTTTCAAGGAAAGTCGGATCCTGAAGCTTACATCGATTGGGAGACTAAGATGGAATTCATATTTGATTGCCATGAATACTCCAACCGGAAGAAGGTAAAACTTTCCGTTGTTGAATTGACTGATTATGACACTAACATGGTGGGATCAACTTGGGATTAGTAGACAAAGAAATGAAGAGAGACCCATCGATACTTCAGAATAAATGAAGATGGTCATGAGGCGACGTTTTGTACCAAGTCATTACTACCGTGACCTTCGCAACAAACTTCAAAGTCTAATGCTAGGAAATATGTCTGTTGATGATTACTTCAAAGAAATGGAGGTTATTATGATCCGGTCGAATATTCAAGAGGATAGAGAAGCTACCATGGCGAGGTTCTTAAATGGTCTCAATTATGAAATTCGAGATCGTGTTGAGATCCACCAATATGTTGAGATCGAGGACATGGTTCATATGGCAGTTAAGATTGAAAATCAACTCAAGAGAGGGGGTGGGTCAAGAACGAATGCTTGGAAAGCAAGTAGCTCCAAAAGGCCCAAAAATTCAAACCATTCTAATCCCAAATCTGGAACAAAAAACACTTTAAGGGAGAAAACTAGTACCGAAGTTCCTAAGACTCGTGAAATAAAATGTTTTAAGTGCCTTGGCAGGGGTCATATTGCAAGTCAATGTCCAAACAAGCTTGCAATGGTGATTAGAGAAGATGGATAAATCGAAAATGATGCTTCTGAATCCTCACACGAAAACACGGATTGGGAAGAAGAGCTAGCAGTTGAAAGAGAATTGTTGGTGGCAAGACGAGCCTTAAGCACCCATTTTAAGGAAGAAGATAATGCACAAAGGAAGAACATCTTTCACACCCGGTGTTATGTCCAAGGCAAGGTATGTAGTGTTATAAATGATGGTGGAAGTTGTACTAATGTGGCTAGAATTTCCATGGTTGAAAAGCTAGGATTACCGACAATGAAGCATCAAAAGCCATATAAACTCCAATGGCTTAATGATAGTGGTGAGGTGCGAGTTACAAAGTAGGTTTTGGTGTCGTTTCGTATTGGTAAGTATGAAGTCCTATGTGATGTTGTACCTATGCAAGCAAGCCATTTGTTACTTGGTAGGCCATGGCAATATGATCGGCACGTAAAACACGATGGCTTCACCAACAAGTATACCCTTGTTCACAAAACCAAGTCCATAACTCTTGTGCCAATGTCACCCAGTCAAGTTTATGAGGATCAAGTCCGACTTCAAAAGGATGCGAAGAACGAAGACGGTGAGTCCAAGGAAAGCACTGAACATAAGAAGGGTTCAAACAAATAACAATAAGATAAGAAAACTTTGGTGGATAAAAAGGAGAGTCAATATTGTGCACTTGCAAAAAGGAGTGAAATAAAAGAAGCCTTAAATTCGGAGATGTCTTTTGTGCTTCTTTTAATTAAATAGGCTCAGTTAAGCTCTAATGATTTGACCGGTACTCTTCCGAGCAATATTAAATATCTTATGTAGGAATTTGAAGATTTGTTTCCCTAGGAGGTTCACAATGGATTGCCACCAATTCGCGGGATTGAACACCAAATTTACTTTGTTCCGGGGCTTCCATTCCAAACAAGCCGGCGTATAGAACAAATCCAGAGGAAACCAAGGAGTTGCAAAGGCAAGTTGAGGAATTACTTGAGAAAGGATGGATTCGAGAAAGCATGAGCCCTTGTGCTGTTCCAGTTTTGCTTGTACCGAAAAAGGATGGGTCGTGGAGGATGTGCATAGACTGTCGTGCCATCAATAATATCACGGTAAAATATCGCCATCCAATCCCTCGACTAGATGATATGCTTGATGAATTCCATGGTTCAAAGTTGTTTTTAAAGATTGATTTAAAAAGCGGATATCACCAAATTCGCATGAAAAATGGCGATGAATGGAAAACAGCTTTCAAAACAAAACATGGTTTATATGAATGGTTAGTTATGCCTTTTAGCTTAACTAATGCTCCTAGTACATTCATGAGATTAATGAACCATGTTTTGCATGATTTCATTGGCAAGTTTGTGGTTGTTTACTTTGATGATATTTTGATTTATTAAGAGTTTGAATGATCATCTTGAGCATCTAACGTGTGTTTTGAGTGTGCTTAGGAAAGAAAATATTTATGCAAACTTGAAGAAGGGTACTTTTTGCACCGACCACATTGTTTTTCTTGGATATGTGGTGAGTTCCCAAGGAATTTCAGTTGATGAAGAGAAGGTGAAGGTCATTCAAGATTGGCCAACTCCAAAGAGTGTTGGTGATGTGCGAAGTTTCCATGGTCTTGCAAGTTTTTATCGTCGATTTGTGAAGAATTTTAGCACCTTGGCATCACCACTCACAAAAGTCATTAAAAAGAAAGTTGGTTTTCAATGGGGCGAAGATCAAGAGCAAGCTTTTGAAAAACTCAAGTTTCAACTAACTTATGCTCCCTTGCTTTCTTTGCCAAATTTTGATAAATCATTTGAAGTTGAGTGTGTTGCGTCAGGTGTTGGAATTGGTGCGGTTTTAATGCAAGAAGGGAAACCATTGGCATATTTTAGTGAAAAATTGAGCGGCACAACTTTGAATTATCCCACTTATGACAAAGATATGTATGCCTTGGTTCGTGCACTGAAAACTTGGCAACATTACTTGTGGACCAAAGAGTTTGTAATTTATTCCGATCATGAGTCCTTGAAGTTTCTAAAGGTGCAACAAAAGTTGAATAAGAGACATGCTATGTGGATGGAGTTTCTTGAGACATTTCCTTATGTCATCTAATTCAAGAAAGATGGGAAGAAGAAGGCAGAATTTGTCAAGCAAATCCATGAGAAGGCAAAACGCAACATTGAAGAGCGCACCAAGAAGTATGAGCAACAAGCGAACAAGGGAAAAAGAAAGGTCACTCTTGAACCAGTTATTGGGTGTGGCTTCATATGAGGAAGGAACGATTTCCAACAAAGAGGAAGTCAAAGTTGATGCCTAGAGGAGATGGACCATTTCAAGTGTTGCAGAATATCAATGACAATGCTTACAAACTTGATCTTCCTGATGAGTATAATGTTCATGATGAAGAGCTGAAAAGAAAAAGGTTCTGAAATTATCAGAACATCAGAATGAGAAGTTCAATAAAAAAAAAAGAAATAGCTTACCATTTTTAGAAGACATTTTGAACAAAAAGATGTTTTGCAAGAATCAAGATCCACTTACATTTTTGAAGTTATTCTGTGTTATTGAGCCAAACATGGTGAATTATGCTTGTTTTTTTTTTTTTTTTTTTTTTTTTTTTTTTTTTTTTTTTTTTTTTTGCAAAATAAGGCTCAACCACTAGAGAAGGTTTGTGTATGGGAAAGAATAGTTGAGCTAAAAAGAACTGATAAAAATACGTTTGTGAATGTATACTATCCAGTATTCACAGTTTTCAGATTTGATATGAAAGAATACAAGTTCAGTGAAGGAGATTTCTTTCATTTATTCATTAAAGACATAAAAGATCTGTTTGACGAACTCTATAGAAACAGAAGAGAGAAGAATTGTAGATTTGCATTGAAATCCGTTTTCCACTTCATGCATACCAAAATGATCTTGATGTTTATTCTAGATATACAGATTGGACTGGAATGAGGAATAAGAAGGATAAATATAACGACTCTGAGAATTTAAGTGAGAAATTTAAAAAAATACGAAGAGTTTCAAGTATTTTTTGATGATGTTCTCTGTGTGATTTAAAAAAATTGAGATCAATAGAAGAAAGCTATGAGTATATATGAGCTTAACAAGTATTCAGATGGAACTCCTAAGATGGTGATGACATGATTAAAAGGGATTCGAGATGAAGACAAATCCAAAAGAACAAAAGAGGCAATGCCACCTTAAGAAAGATGAAATTGTAATTTCATGAAAGTTGAGTATTGTATAAATAGAATTTGTAAGGGATTTCAACGTAGTAGTTCATTTATAATGTTCACGTATTGTAAAACTCTATCGTGTATTCAATCATTGGGTTATCTTTGGATTCATTATCTTGTGTCTTTGATCTTGATCTTATATATTATCAAAACCGTTACTAGACTGTAACTAGGGTACTTTGTACTAAACTTGAGGTTTTGTATAACATTAGTATCTTATTGTGGTCATTACAATTGTATGATGATGTGCAATTTTTTTTATTTAATATGTGGGTGTTACAACTTGGTATTAGAGCTTTGGGTCAAGATATTTAAGTGTCTTTAGTGATGCTTAAGCTTAAACTGTAGTAATGATCTTGGTATTTGTAACAACCAACACAAATTAGGTTAGCATTTATAACTAAATCACACTACTACAAAATGAGCCTATTGCAACCTTTTCATAGCAACTTTTATATGATTAGTTGCATTTGATTCTAAAGCAAGTTAAAAAAAATAAAGGTTGCATTAGAAGATCTAATGCAACTTTTAAATTAAAAGGTTACATATTTGATTGAAAATGGCAACATTTATAAGAAAGGTTACATATATTATAGGTTAAAAGTAACCTTTATTTTAAAGGGTTGCATATGTCTAAAGTAAATGCAACTTTTTTTCAAAAAGTTACATCTAAAATGTTATTGTAATTTTATTTTTTTATGTTTTCTATAAAATAAAATATATAACTTTTTACATTGTCAACCTTTTTATTTGATTAATAAATCTATTTAATCTAAATATTATAATTATTTTATTTATATATAATCTATTTAATCTAAATATTATGATTATTTTATTTAAGAAAAATTTTAAACTTTTATAAAAAGTGAAAGGGTTTCCGTCTAATTAACATGCATTTTAAACAAGATTGATGGATGAAAAGATAATAAAAAAAAGACAGAAACCGCCAAGTAGACGATCGACCTGTTCGACTCCCTCAAACCCGTTCAACTCCCTCAAGCAACGTCCGTCAACATCGTCTCCCTCAAGCGTCGACTCCCGCCGGTGCTTTCTCAGGTATGTCGCCGGTGCTCTCCCCTAGTGTTAATATGTGATTTAAGTATGTGTGGTGTTCGTATATGTGTGACGGCCTGATGGCCAAAACCGCAAAACAGAGTAAAAAAAAGATTAAATTGATGCGTAAATCGCATAGCAAACATAATTTCCAGCATCAATGATCTAATATTAAGTAGCAAGGGTCACAAACAGAAAGTGAAACAAGGAGAAAGTTATTTCTTGTTGATGAAGATGTTGAGGATTACGAGATACCTCAAGGTAATATATATTTTATTGATTTCAAAATTATTTTATTAGATGAGTAATAACAAAGTTACTTGTAATACAACATTTCATATTGTGTTCTCTTCTATGCTTTTAAATGTGAATGGAGTAGATAGGGAACACCATCATGTGAACAATGATGAGAATGAAGGGGATACCATGAGATCTCAAGGTACTTATGTTAAGTGATTTAATTAGTTGGTTTATTTGTTGTTGCTATATTTTTGTTGATTGGTATTTCTTGTTGGTCACCTTTGCCAATGACAAAGATGAGGCTGATGAAGATGATGAGTATGAAGACATGGACAGGATGACATTTCCAAATGTTCAGAATGGGATTCAAGCGGATGATAGTGAGGATGATTTTGAAAAGGAGGATGATATACTTGTTCATGAACAATTTGAAGGCCCCCAATTGCAAAAAGGAGCAGGTTAGCTTTTCAAGTTCTGATTCATCTCATTTAATTCCCAAAGAAGAATACTGAATGCGTTAATTAAGTTGTCTAAACTATCAACTCATATGGTTTTATAACATGGGAATAATAGTTACATTATGCATCTATTGTACTGTCTTTAGTCAATGTAATGGAACTTCAACTCTAAATGGAAGTAAAGAATGGTGGGAGATGCTAATTCTCGACCGATAGACAATCGAGCTTTTTCTAACTTTGTATAATATATATATAAGTAGCCATGATGAGCATTGTCTTCTCTGATCAGTTCAAATCTGAGTGAGTAAAAAGGCTATGCAAGATTCACTAGAACATCTGGTAATTATACTTCTCTGTGTCCATCTTCAGCAGCCAACATTCCTAAAAAGTACAAGATGAATCTTAGAAGTATATATAAACTAGGCTTAGTGGAGCTTATGGAACCAAGAGTTACATAATTATTAGGACAGAACTATGATTTCTAAACAAGTAAACCATAATGCAATCTGTTTAAATGAAAAGATACATAATTAAACTTGATAACAGTCATGGATGTGAGTGCTTTATCATGCATATTCTTTCCAAACAAATGTTTATACTTCAATGTAAACATGGCAAAATATCTCACACATCCTCATATTGTTATTGGATCTTATTGCTGTCTCACAATCACAGAACACACACATATATGCATCTGTTTATGCACACTCTGCACAACACACTATGCACAGCGCACACACACACACAATGTTGTTGTATATATAGAGTATATTTCTAAATTCCTAGTAGCTTATAATCAAGTGACCACAATTATTATTAGTTGGTATTTTTGCTGATCAATTTAACAGATTCATGTTGGGATTTGCTGCACTCTTAATTTATTTATATTGGTGCACTCTTAATTGTTGGACTATTATGTATATATATTGTTGGACTGCATGTGCATTAGACTTTGATATATTCTAATATATGTTTGATTTTAGAAATCTCTAAAACCAAGAAAAGAGGGCCAACGATGATGCATGGTGTACATGTGCGAAGTGCCAATGAGCGCGATGTCATCATATGCAATGAATTTGGACAACCCATTGGACCTGTAACCGAGGAGAAGGACACAGTGGGGCAGTTTTCTCGTTTTTTGGGCACAATAGCTCGTAACTACAATTATGCACCATTGATTTATAAATCATGGCATAAAGTGCCACAAAAAGACAAGATGTGGGAGTATGTCTTGGTAAGGTTTTAAGCACTTTTTTTTCTTTTTTTTTTTTGGTTTAGATTCTGATTTTGTTTAGTAAATACTAAATCTTCTCAAGGAAAAATACATTGTGCCCGATGATGCTAAACCTTGGGTTTTAAAGTCTATTGGATCTTGTTGGAGCGTATACAAATGCCGAATTAAGAAAAAGCACTTCTATGAGCAAAAGGACAACAAAACAAGATGGAAGAATCGACCTAAAAGTATTCCAGAAAATGATTTCTCACGATTGTTGAAGTTATGGAATGATAAAGATGTGATGGTAATTTGCTAGGCAATTGGCTTATTATAGAGTTTGTTTATATTTAGTAGGGTTTTATTAGATGTATTTTATGTTTAAAGTTGTATTTGTTAATGTGTGTGTGCAGAAGCGTTGTTTGCGGGCTAAAGAGCTACGCATGTCTCAGAAAAATAATCACACGGCCGGTCCAAGAAGTTTTGCGAGGATTCGTGAAGAGATGGTAATGCCTTTCTTTTGTTTGTAATTTTTGTTTTCCTTGTCATTCCATGTGTTGATATTTATGTTATAAATGTAGAAAAATGATGACCCAAATAAGGAAGCTCCTAGCTTAACCCAAATGTTTGAGCGTACGCGTAAAAGGACCGAAGGACGTGTATATGTTGATACATATGATGACACGGCAAATAAAATTGTAAGTTCTTATTTTGAGATCACATAGTAGGTCTTTTTATAGATATCAAGTAGCCATTTTTTTTACAATATTTTCTCATATTGAAGGAACAAATGAAGAACTACAAACCTTTAGAAGATGGAAGTGCTTCGATAGATCCTTTTTCGGTTGTGATGAACAAGGAGCATGATGGATATCGTAGACTTTATGGTAGAGGTGTGACCAACAAGTTGATTAAAAGTGTGGATGGTGGTGATGCATCACTCAAAGGTGCTAGTCTTGAAATTGAAAAAAATGACTTGCTTGATTTGCGAAGAGAGATTGAAGAGGACCATGAAAGAAAAAAGGCCGAGTTAAAAGCTATGAAAGAAGATATTGAGAACCAACGAGATAAATTAGTAGAAGATGCGGTGAAGAAGCTTATGGAAAAATTGCCTCTTCAAGTTCGTGAGTTTCTAGCATGATTTATCTTCTATATTTGGTTCAAGGTATGATGTCATTTCAATCATGACAAGTATAATTATTTCGTCAATTTGATTATTGTGGTTTGAGTTACTTACGTATTATTGTTTGTGTGTAACAGGCAACTTTGTTTTGGGATATCTATATATATATATCAAGACCGATGTTTTTTGGAGGATTTAGATACCTTTGGTCATTAAAATTAACAGTTATTATATGGAATATTGTTTTTGGATTATTGTGTAATTGGTGAAGGATTTTGATACATTTTCATTATTGTAATCGAATTTTTTGATTTGGTGATGCTTATTAATTATATTCGTGTATTAAAAGGTTGTACTTTTTGTAACTAAATTCATAAATGTTGCATTTAAAAATAAAAAAAGTTGCATTTGAATGTAAAAAAGGTTGTATTTGAGCATAAAAAAGTTGCATTTGAATGTAAAAAAGGTTGCATTTGAGCATAAAAAAGTTGCATTTGAATGTAAAAAAGGTTGCATTTAAGTTTAAAAATAATTGCATTTAAATGTGAAAAAGTTGCATTTGAAAATAAAAAAGGTTGCATTTGAGTTTGATAAAGGTTGCATTTGATGGAAAAAAAGTTGCATTTGATAGAAAAAAAGGTTGCATTTGAGTGTGAAAAAGGTTGCATTTGGTTATAAAAAGGTTGCATTTGAATATGAAAAAGGTTGCATTCTGAAAAGGTTGCAATTCTATGATACATGCAACTCTTTCAAAAAAGGTTGCATATTCTACCTAAAAGGTTACTTTAGACCTAATGCAAGAGGACATAATGCAACTCTTGGTAAAAGGTTGCTTTAAGCATAATGCAACTTTTTGGAGGCCTAATGCAACATTTTGCCAAGGTTGCAATAGGCTCGTTTTGTTGTAGTGTCAATAGTCATTAGTAATTAATCAATATGATTAACAAATTCATAAGGAATTTCATTTCAATCAGAAACAATTTCATCGGTGTGATCCGATGAAACGACAAAGTAATTAATCCGATTACGACATAATAGCGTAAATCAACTAAGTGCATAATTAAATTGAGATTAGTGACACTAATCATGCATTAACAAACTTACATAACTTTAATTATGCAAGAAAAAACAATTACACAAAACTAGTGTATTCATAAGTATTTACAAAATTACATAAAAAGGAAAATACAATGAATACATTCTAAATACTTTTATACAAAAAATAATGAAATACATTATAAATACCCTTGATGGCCGGCCATAGACTAGTACTATGTAAATTTGACTTTCATTTTTTTATTCCTTACACCTTGCACCATCTACATCAAATCCTCTTGCACATCTTGCTTTCATTTCATCCAAATCTTCACTCAACCTCTAATTGAAAGATCACTTTTTCTCTATACATAGAGGATTCAATTTCTCATTTCATTCACACTTGCAAACACCAAAAACCTCTTTCTTCTTCTCTCTAAAATCTGGCCAAAGAGCACCAAAAAGCCAAGAGTTTCAACTTTTTGTTCTTCAAGTGTTCTTCAATATTCAAGAAAGTTTTGGTGCATTTAGTTCAAGAACAACAACTCTCCTACTTGTTTTCATTCTTTTAGTTCATCAAAGTAAGTAAATACTATCTTATTACTTCATTTATTTATGTTATTAAAAGTCTTGCATAATATATATAATCACCCACAGATGGTCACTGCCGAATACAAGCGTATCGAACGCTATATTTGGGGACTCACTCCTCTGATTTAAGGGAATGTAACCTCCTCAAGTCCAACTACAATTCAAAGCGCCATTCAGATGGTGAAGAACCTAATGGATTGGTGAGACGGGTAGAAGCTAAGGCTTGAGAAAACAAGAGAAAGTGGGAGGATCGCTCGGGGAAGAGGTCGGGCTCACAAGCTAAGAAACCCAAAACCATTAAGGAGTTTGTTGTCGGGGCTGAACCAAGAAAAAATTACACTGGTAACAAACTACTGTGTAACAAATGCGCCTACCCTCACGTATGTCCCTGTCCTACCCCATGCGGAAAATGTAAGTGAATTGGTCATCTGACCAAAGATTGTAGGAGTAACAACAACGGAAACAACAATTTTGCACCAAGAAGCTGCTTTGAATGTGGGAACACTGGGCATTTTAGGAAGGACTGCCTAAAGTTGATAAACAATGGAGGAGCTCAAGGAAGAGATTTTGTGTTGGGAGCTGGTGATGCTCGACAGGATTCCGACGTTGTTACCCGTACGTTCCTTCTCAATGATGTATATGCATATGTGTTATTTTATACTGGGGCTGATAGAAGTTTTATATCTACTAAATTTAGAGAACAACTGGATGTCACTCTTTCCCCATTAGACACTACTTATGCCATAGAATTAGCTGATGGTAAGTTGATTGAAACAAGTAGTGTAATTAAAGAGTACACACTAAAATTAGTAGATCACCCCTTTAAAATAGACTTGATGCCTATTAAACTTGGAAGCTTCGATGTGGTTATCTGAATGGATTGGTTTTCAGATAATCATGCAGAAATCCTGTGTGGTAAGAAGGTTGTACGTATACCACTCAAGAAAAGAAAAACCCTAACAGTCCAAGGAGAAAGAAAGAACCCTCATTAAACATCATATCTGGTTTAAGAACTCTAAAGTGTCTCCGAAAGGGATGTCAAGCAGTTCTATTACACATGATGGAAAAAGAGTCGAAGGAGAAGCGACTCGAAGAGATTCCAGTGGTTCGTGATTACCCCAAAGTCTTTCCTGAAGACTTGCCTTGACTTCCACCACCTAGACAAGTAGAATTTCAGATTTACTTAGTGCTTGGAGATGCATTTGTGGCACGAGCACGTTACCGGTTAGCCCCATCAGAGATGCAAAAATTATCAAATCAGCTGCAAGAGCTTTTGTCTAAAGGATTCATCCGACCAAGTTCCTCACCATAGGCACCGGTGTTGTTCGTAAAGAAAAAGGATGGATCTTTTAGGATGTGTATAGACTATCGTGAGTTGAATAAGTTAACAAGCAAGAACCAATACCCCCTCTCCAGAAACGACGACTTATTCGACCAGCTACAAGGATCTAGCTTCTATTCAAAGATTGACCTGCAGTCAGGATATCAGCAGGTTAAGGTACATGAGGAAGATGTTCCAACAACGACTTTCAGAACTCGTTATGGTTGTTATGAGTTTCAGGTGATGCCATTCGGTTTAACCAATGCCCCAGCAGTATTCATGGATCTTATGAATTGTGTGTGCAAAACCTATTTAGACAAATTTGTTATTATCTTTATAGATGACATCGTTATTTACTCATGAAGCAAGGAGGAGAACAAACAACACCTGAAGTTGATTTTGGAGCTACTAGAGAAAGAACAATTATATGCCAAATTTTCAAAGTGTGATTTTTGGCTGCGAGAAGTAAAATTCATTGGTCATGTGATCAACAGTCAAGGAATACAAGTAGATCCGTAGAAAATCAAGGCCGTTAATAACTAGGTAACTCCTAGAACTCCCATGGAAATCCGTCAGTTCTTAGGTCTTGCTGGTTATTATAGGCGATTTACTGAGAACTTCTCAAAGATAGCTGGTTCTTTAACAGAGTTGACTCGGAAAGATGTAAAGTACAACTGGGATGGAGAATAGGAGTCATCTTTTCAACTGCTAAAGCAAAGGTTGTGTAGTGCACCTGTTCTATCCGTACCCGAAGGAATTGAGAATTTCGTGGTCTACTGCGATGCCTCACACAATGGGTTGGGATGTGTGTTAATGTAGAGGGATAAGGTTATCACTTATGCATTGCGACAACTTAAGATCCACGAGGTGAACTACACGACACATGATCTAGAGCTTGGAGCTGTAGTATTTGCTATCAAGATCTGGAGACATTATCTTTACGGTACAAAGTGCACAGTGTTTACGGATCATAAGAGTCTTTAACACATTCTAAACCAGAAAGAGTCGAATATGAGGCAATGTCGTTAGGTGGAGCTGCTTAGTGATTATGATTGCGATATTCGTTATCACTCTGGCAAAGTAAATGTTGTAGCTGATGCTTTAAGTCGAAAGGAACGAGTTAAGCCTTTGAGAGTCCAATCCCTGGTCATGACTAAACAACCAAACCTAAACTCTCTCAGATCCTTGAGGCACTGAAAGAAGCGGTCAAGGAAGGAAACCTGTTGGATGAAACTCTGAGAGACATGGATAAACAATTTGAGACCAAGACTAATGGATGCCGGTACTTCATGAACAGAAATTGGGTACCTAAATTCGGAGGATTAAGGAAGCTGGTCATGGATGAAGGGCATAAGTCAAGATATGCTATTCACCCAGGATCAAATAAGATGTATCACGACTTGAAAGAACTATACTGGTGGCCAAACATGAAGGCTGCCATTGCTATGTATGTGAGCAAGTGTTTAACATGCTTGAAGGTAAGGTTGAACATCAAAAATCGTCGAGATTATTGGTACAACCGAAGATACCACAATGGAAGTGGGAAAGGATAACCATGGATTTCATCACGAAGCTGCCAAAAACTTTTGGTGGTTACGACACCATTTGGGTAATCATTGACCGACTCACAAAGACTGCACATTTCCTGCCAATCAAGGAGACTGATAAGATGGATAAGTTAACATGAATCTATCTTAAAGAAGTTGTTTCAAGGCATGGAGTTCCTGTATTGATTATTTCTGATAGAGATAGTCGGTTTACATCGTGGTTCTGGCAATCGTTGCAAGAAGATTTGGGTACACGATTAGATATGTGTACAGCATACCACCCTCAGACTGATGGTTAAAGCGAGAGAACCATTCAAACATTGCAGGACATTTTAATGGCATGCGTAATTGATTTTGGCAAAAGTTGAGATAGACATTTGACATTAGTCGAGTTCTCTTACAAAAATAGTTACCCCTCGAGCATTAAAGCTACACTATTTGAGGCATTATATGGGTAAAAGTGTCGATCACATATTTGTTGGGCTAAAGTTGGGGATAGCCAAATTACAAACCCAGAAATCATACACGAGACAACTGAGAAGACAGTGCAAACACGGAATCGATAAAAAATTGCTCGTGATCGGCAGAAACGTTACGCAAATGTTAGAAGGAAGGATCTGGAATTCCAAGAAGGAGACCAGGTGATGTTGAAAGTCTCACCATGGAAGGGTGTAATCCGTTTTGGAAAATGAGGGAAGCTTAATCCTCGTTATATCTGGCCATTCAAGATTTCCAAGAGAATTGGTCCGGTAGCTTATCGACTAGAACTACCCCTAGAGCTAAGCAGTATGCACAATACTTTCCATGTATCAAATCAGAAGAATTGTCTGTCAGATGAAACACTCATCATACCCATGGAAGAACTACAATTGGATGACAGGCTGCATTTCACTGAAAAACCTGTAGAAATCATGGACCGAGAAGTCATGAAGCTAAAACACAGCCGCATACCTATAGTGAAGGACAGGTGGAACTCTAAACGTGGTCCTGAGTTTACAAGGGAACACGAAGATCAGTTTCAGGAAAAATTCCCTCATTTGTTCTTAAATACCCAAGCAATGGAGAACACTAACTAAATTTCGGGACGAAATTCCCTTAACAGGGGGAGACTGTAACAACCGGCACAAAATCAGGTTAGCATTTATAACTAAATCAATAGTCATCAGTAATTAATCAATGTGCTTAAAAAATTCATAAGGAATTTCATTTCAATCAGAAACAATTTCATGGGTGTGATCCGATGAAACGTCAAAGTAATTAATCTGATTAGGACATAATAGACTAAATCAACTAAGTGCATAATTAAATTGAGATTAGTAACACTACTCATGCATTAACAAACTTACATAACTTTAATTATGCAAGACAAAAACAATTACACAAAACTAGTGTATTCATAAGTATTTAAAAAATTACATAAAAAGGAAAATACAATGAATACATTCTAAATACTTTTATACAAAAAAATGAATATACATTATAAATACCCTTGATGACCGGCCATAGACTAGTACTATTTAGCGTTTGACTTTCTTTTTTTTTTTTTATTCCTAACACCTTGCACCATCTACATCAATTCCTCTTGCACATCTTGCTTTCATTTCATCCAAATCTTAACTACCTCTAATTGAAAGATCACTTTTTTTCTATAAATAGAGGATTTAGTTCCTCATTTCATTCACACTTGAGAACACCAAAAGCCCTCTCTTTTCTTCTGTCTCAAATCCGGCCAAAGACCACCAAAAAGCCAAGAGTTTCAACTTTTGTTCTTCAAGTGTTCTCAAGAAAGTTTTGGTGCATTTAGTTCAAGAACAACTCTCCTACTTGTTTTCATTCTTTTAGTTCATCAAAGTAAGTAATACTACCTTATTACTTCATTTATTTATGTTATTAAAAATCTTGCATAATATATATAATCACAAACAACAACAAGTTTCATTAAAAGTTAAGTTTATAAACAACTAGTTTTGTTTTAAAGTTTGTTTCTTCAAATGTGTTTATAAATACATAAACACATAATGTAAGCATAAATATTATGAAAACAAGTTATATAAATGTGTTCACAGCCTTTTATACATGTGGTTTTTGAATAAACAACAAGAATCACAGATTGTTTCAAGGTTGTGAAATTCAGATTTTTCGGCAGAAATATTACACAAATTTTGAAAAATTGTAACTAATTCAAAACTTAACGAAATGAGTTGACTTTTGTTCCAGAATTTAGATCTATGTTTTAACTAAATATCTAGAGGTTTTCATAATTTAACTTGGAGTTTTGAACCCCCAAATACTGTTCGGGAACCGAAATGTCTAACAGCTCAGTTATGGCCAACACAGGGTTTTTAACGAGCATTTTCCCTAATCTAAACACCTCAAAAAATGACCGTTTATACGTTGAAAAATTCCATGTTTATAGTAGTTTTATGATTATGAATAGCAAAGCCCAAATCCTTTTGGAGCTTGGTCAAAAACAGCCACAAAGTAGGCCGAAAAACCTCGATAAAACCAGGAAAATCCTTATAAAGAAACTTTAACTTTTTAAATGGGTTTTTGTTTATGGACTTGTTATGTTTGGTGATTTAAAATATAAAAATCATCGAATCATTTAGGACTCGACAAGCTTCATCTCAAGTCAAGCACGCAATCTCCATTTTTACGCTCATTTTTATCATCACTCTTACGGTGAGTTTCCATAGCCCCTATTTTCACAATGTTATGTTTTGGGGTGACAATACATGCTACAATTTTTCATATGGACACTATACATGCTACATTTCTTTTTATGTATTACACACATGTGATTTCATCATGCCCTCAATCATGAACTGTTAATTACATTTATGTAAATGTGAATATCATATGGATAGATCTATCGAGATTAATGCCCCCCACCCGGGTTGGTCGCGCCAATTGTTAATGGGTGCGTATATATTAAACATCATAGTATTATAGTGGTTAATACTATATACGGCAAACTCATAATTAAGTTCAGTTGCATGATGGTTATATGTAATACATAACATGGAATTTATGCTTTATAAATTCAAACTCAATCGTTGTAGTCAATACAAGTCATTCTTTTGTGTAAACCTATGAGCTCACAAACAATTTTTTTTGACATATTTTAGCGTGTATATTCAAGTAATTAAGACGAGTATCATGCATCGGAAGCGTAACAAGACTTCCGCATATTTTGAAGTCGCAACAATTTTCAAACTCACGGAGTATTTATTAGCATAATTAATGTTCTTTTTGATCATGTATTTAAATCTCCGCAATTGCGAACTACTTTATGATTTATTTTGGTTATGTAAAAACAATATTAATTTTGAAGTTATCAATGTATTTTCGAAAACGTCCATTTAGTGGTCGTTCGCTTGATTATTACTATGCTTCCGCGATGTCATGTCTAGTTGCCAACCGGGGTAACGGGGTTTGTCAATATTACCCTGACGTAGAAACCTAAGAAATTAAAATAGTTGTAGCATCCTAATTACTATAATTTATTGTAGTAACCTTATTACATACTCTACTTGTAGCTTGTTGTGGCTAATACTTGAGATGATGACTGAGGTAAGACTATTGTTGATCCCCAAGATACTATTAGTCGGCTAGAGCCACCAGAGACTACAAAACATATAAACCATATAGAGTGAATAGACTAAAGGCCCTACCTGTCAATCAAGACCAATAAGTTATGACGATTTATTCCCTATAGAGGCTCAGATTCGACAGGACTCGAAAGGGCATAACTAGGAGTTGGGCGATGATGTTTTAGATTAGGTTTCCGAGATGGTTCATATGTTCAGTGAGAATTTTGTAGCATTGGAGGTATCTATTGCAAAATTGGAGGAGAGACAAGCAGATCCTCCTCCTCCAAGTGTATCTATAGGACTTGCTATAGGGAGAAGTGACCCTGATATTGTTATAGGTCCAAGCACCAGGATTGCTAAAGAACCTTCATTTAAATCTTTTATGGGGTCACAACCTCCTGAGTTTCATGGACATGGTGGGGTGACAGGGGCCATTACATCGCTTACAGATTTGGAGCTTGCCTTTAGTATATACAGGTGTCGAGCTGAGGACAAGGTCATATATTTTACTACTTTGTTCAGAGATGATGCAACCCATTGGTGAAGATCTGTTACAGACATTTTAGGAACAGAGGTGCAAAGGGATTATCTTGGCAGCGGTTTAGAGAAAGATTTGAGTCAAAGTACACTCACACACAAAATGAGAGATCAGATGGAGATTGACTTATTGTTGTTGGATCAGGGAGACACAACAGTAGAGAAGTATCAGAAGATCTTTATGCAAAAGTGTTTTTTTACGAGTTATCAGGTGGCCACAGAAGACCTTAAAAGGCACGGGATTAATTAGAAGATTGCGTCCGGAGATTCAATAGTTAGTCCAGGTTGGCAGCACATCTACTTATCCGAAGGCTTATGAAGCTACGAGGCAACAATAAAGGGAGGTAGTTGTACAAGCAGAGGCTCGAGCAGCCCGGAGGAGATGTGTTGAGGGGCCTTCCTAGTTACTGGGAAGTCTAGGTTTATTCTAGTTAAGAGTGGTAGCAGTCAGTGGAGGTCAGATGACAGAGGACAGTGCAGTAAAGATAGTGGCAGAGTGTGAAAACATGACAGATCGGCATTGACTTAAAGATTCTAGGGACATGGGTAAAGATCATAAAGATGACAAACTCATGGTTCAAGATAGTTATAGAAGCCTAGATTTTCTTTATAGAGTTCATGGTGTTCATTGGGCACGAAGGATTGCACTACTCGCACAAGAGCGTGTAACCCAAAAGAGTTTTGATGTTTTCATTATGGACAGACAGGGTACACTCAAGCTTGTGGCCCAACTACTGAGCCTCTATTCATTAGGTGTGGAAGGATAGGTCATACCTCGAGGGATTGCTAATGTTCTGGTATTAGGGATCTAAGGACTAGAGGGTTACAACTCGTAGATAAGAGGTCGGGGATGAGTGGTTTGAGGACGACTGGTAATTCTAGTAGAGGAGGGCTATGAAAACATAAAAACCATGTGGATAGAGTGTTCCAAATAATAGCGGAGGACGCTTACCAGACACCAGATGATGTGATCTCACCCGATGAATGTGTGATAGATCACGATTGCCCGATCGTTCTAATGGTTGTTTCAAGTAACTTGGATAGGACCGCGACCCGTTGTCTATAAAGAGACAAGAACCTTGGTATAAGTGGAACCGCGACCCGTTGCCTATATACGAGGCAAGAACTTTGGTATAGGGAACGCCACAATCAACCCCACCAAGTTGATTGATAAGTTTCGAACGCCACAAGCTAAAACACTCGATAAGTTCTAAAAGTTCGTAAGGAACAATAAGAGTTAAAAACTCACAATTTTACTCAAAATGAAGGATGATTGAAATGCTTACATTGAGTGCCTATTTATATGAGAAAATATAAGACCAACTACTTATCTAGATAAGTTGCACAAGCTATCACGATAAGCTATCAAATAAGCAAGACTACTTATCAAAAGGGCATTATTGACATTTCACCACTTGAAGCTTCTAGTAGGTATTAATCATGCAAGTAACTTCTATCCCTTTATCTCCCCCAAGTAAATGGCCATAATGTTGAGAAAACCTTCAAAATGCCTTGAATTTAATCTTTGACAAGTTGATTAACATGGACACCTTTATGGGCAGATTTATGGACGTGACTAAGGACATATTTTGGGCCTTTTTTATTCTTGAAAATATAGGAAAAAGGCTAAGGTTGAAGTGGGCTTTTATTTCACTCAAATTGGGCTTAAAATGAGGAAGTTATGGCCAAAACAATGCACATGGGTGGGCTTGGCCGAATTTTATTTATTTTTGGGCTTTTGAGGATTAAAGTGAGAACTTGGGCTCCAAAACTTGGACTAATATTGGTGTTCAACTTGGATCAACATTAGGAAGCGTGCTTGGTTGTTTTGCGAACAAACGGGAGCTTGATTCCGACAATATTTAATCATTCCATTGAGAGCATCCTGGAACATCTTGGATTTTGATCTTGTGATAGGTCCGATCTTCCACCTTAACGGATCTTCGTCATCTCGGTCCTTGGACAGGTTCTCATCATTCCCCTACTCTTGAAAGTGATTTGTCCTCAAATCTTCACCTGCATCAAACAGAGTCAAGTCAGTTACATTAAAAACATCATGAACATTATACTCATCTGGAAGATCAAGTTTGTAAGCATTGTCATTGATTTTCTGCAACACTTGAAATGGTCCATCTCCTCTTGGCATTAACTTTGACTTTCGTTTTGTTGGAAACCGTTCCTTCCGCAAATGAAGCCACACCCAAGCTCCTGGTTCAAAGATAATCTTTCTGTTTCCCTTGTTTGCTTGTTGTTCATACTTCTTGGTGCGCTCTTCAATGTTGTGTTTTGCCTGCTCATGGATTTGCTTGACAAATTCCGCCTTCTTTTTGCCATCTAAATTCAAATGCTCATTCACAGGCAAAGGAGTTAAATCCGTAGGAGTTAATGGCTTAAATCCATACACAATCTCGAAAGGTGAAAACTTAGTAGCAGAATGCACATTTCGATTATATGCAAACTCAACATGGGGTAAGCATTGCTCCCAAGTTTTCACGTTTCTCCCCACTATTGATCTCAATAAAGTACCAAGTGTACGATTCACAACTTCAGTTTGTCCATCCGTTTGGGGATGACAAGTTGTAGAAAGCAAAAGCTTTGTTCCCAATTTTCCCCACAACGTTTTCCAAAAGTAACTTAAAAACTTTGTGTCCCGATCCGAGACAATAGTTCTTGGCATGCCATGCAATCTAACCACTTCTTTGAAAAACAAATCTGAAATATGTGAGGCATCATTGGTTCGATTGCATGGAATGAAATGCGCCATTTTCGAAAACCGATCAACAACCACAAATATCGAATCTTTGCCATTTTTAGTTTTTGGCAATCCCAACACAAAATCCATAGAAAGATCAACCCATGGTTCACTTGGTATAGGCAGAGGAGTGTATAAACCATGATGTTGAACCTTTGATTTGGCTTGTTTACAAACAACGCACTTTTCACAAACTTTTCCAACATAAACTTTCATTTTTGGCCAAAAGAAATGTTCCTGCAAAATATTCAATGTTTTTGCCATACCAAAATGACCCATAAGGCCTCCACTATGTGCCTCCCAAACCAAAAGTTCACGTAGAGAAGTGTTTGGAATGCAAAGCTTTGATTCTTTGAACAAAAACCCATCATGTATGAAAAACTTTTCAAAAGAGCCCTTTTCACAACTTTGAAAAATCATACCAAAATCCACATCTTCACGATACAACTCTTTGATTTGTTCAAAACCCAGAATTTTAGAGTCAAGAGAAGAGAGTAAAGAGTACCTTTGTGAAAGTGCATCAGCCACAATATTTTCCTTACCTTTCTTGAACCGGATGACATATGGAAATGTCTCAAGAAACTCCATCCACCTAGCATGTCTCTTGTTGAGCTTTTGTTGTCCTTTTAGAAACTTCAAGGACTCATGATCAGAATGAATGAAAAACTCTTTGGTCCACAAATAGTGTTGCCAAGTTTTTAGTGCTCGAACCAAGGCATACATCTCTTTGTCATATGTGGGATAGTTTAAAGTTGCACCACTTAACTTTTCACTAAAATATGCCAATGGTTTTCCTTCTTGCATTAAAACCGCACCAATTCCAACACCCGATGCATCACACTCAATCTCAAAAGTTTTATCAAAATTTGGCAAAGAAAGCAAAGGAGCATGAGTTAAATGAAACTTCAGTTTTTCAAAAGCTTGCTCTTGCTCTTTGCCCCATTTAAAACCAACATTCTTTTTAATCAATTCGGTGAGTGGTGATGCCAAGGTGCTAAAGTTTTTCACAAATCGGCGATAAAAACTTGCAAGACCATGAAAACTCCTCACATCACTTACGCTCTTTGGAGTTGGCCAATCTTGAATAGCCTTTACCTTTTCTTCATCAGCAGATATTCCATGAGAACTAACCACATATCCAAGATATACAATGTGGTCGGTACAAAAAGTGCACTTCTTCCAGTTCGCATAAAGCTGTTCCTTCCTAAGCACACTCAAAACACACGTTAGATGCTCAAGATGATCATTCAAACTCTTAGAATAAATCAAAATATCATCAAAGTAAACGACCACAAATTTCCCAATAAAATCACGCAAAACATGGTTCATTAATCTCATGAACGTACTTGGAGCATTAGTTAACCCAAAAGGCATAACTAACCATTCATATAAACCATGCTTTGTTTTGAAAGCTGTTTTCCATTCGTCACCATCATTCATGCGAATTTGATGATACCCGCTCTTTAGATCAATCTTTGAAAACAACTTTGAGCCATACAATTCATCAAGCATATCATTTAATCGAGGGATTGGATGGCGATACTTTACCGTGATATTGTTGATGGCACGACAATCTACACACATTCTCCATGATCCATCCTTCTTAGGTACCAGCAATACGGGAACCGCACACGGACTCATGCTTTCTCGAATCCATCCTTTCTCAAGTAATTCCTTAACTTGCCTTTGCAACTCTTTGGTTTCTTCTGGATTTGTTCTATACGCCGGCTTGTTTGGAATGGAAGATCCTGGAACAAAGTCAATTTGGTGTTCGATCCCACGAATTGGTGGCAATCCTTTGGGAATTTCCTCGGGAAACAAGTCTTCAAATTCCTGCAAAAGAGATTTAATTTTGCTCGGGAGAATACCGGCCAAATCATTTGTGATTAAATAAGCTTCTTTGATCAAAAGAAGCACAAAAGACATCTCCGAATTCAAGGCTTCCTTTATTTCACTCCTTCTTGCAAATGCACAATATTGACTTTCCTTTTCACCCACAAGTATTTTCTTATCTTTTTGTTTTTCATTTGAACCTTTTTTGTGTTCATTATTTTCATTAGGCTCACCTTCTTTGTTTTTCACATCCCTTTGAAGTCGGACTTGATCTTCATAAACTTGACTCGGTGACATCGGCACAAGAGTTATGGCTTTGGTTTTATGAACAAGAGTGTACTTGTTGGTGAAGCCATCATGTTTCACATGCCGATCGTATTGCCATGGCCTACCAAGTAGCAAATGACTTGCTTGCATAGGTACCACATCACACAACACCTCGTCTTCATACTTACCAATGCGAAATGACACCAACACTTGTTTCGTCACACGCACCTCACCACTATCATTAATCCATTGGAGTTTATATGGCTTTTGATGCTTCATCGTCGGCAATCCTAGCTTTTCAACCATGGAAACACTAGCCACATTAGTACAACTCCCACCATCAATGATAACACTACATACCTTGCCTTGAACATAACACCGAGTGTGAAAGAGGTTTTCCCTTTGTGCATCATCTTCTTCCTTAGAAAGAGTGCTTAAGGCTCGCCTTGCAACCAACAATTCTCCTTCTACAGCCAACTCTTCTTCACCATCCGTGTCTTCTTGTGATGATTCGGAAGAATCTGTTTCAATTTCTCCATTTTCTCTAAGCACCATTACAAGCTTATTTGGACATTGACTTGCAATGTGACCCCTGCCAAGACACTTAAAACATTTTATGTCATGAGTTTTAGGAGCACCAGAATGACCTTTCTCCTTGGAAGGGCTTGTTGGTTTTGGACCTGATATGGGATTAAAAGATGATGAACTTTCAGGCCTTTTGGAGCTACCCGTCTTCCAGGTATTCGTTCTTGATCCACCCCCTCTCTTGAGTTGCTTTTCAATTTTAACCGCCATGTGGACCATGTCTTCAATCTCCACATAATGGTGCATCTCAACACGATCACGAATTTCATAATTGAGGCCATTTAACAACCTGGAAATGGTAGCTTCTCGGTCCTCTTGAATGTTGGCTCGGATCATGGTAACCTCCATTTCCTTGAAATAATCATCAACAGACTTACTTCCTTGCTTCAAGCCTTGGAGCTTATTGTGAAGGTCACGATAATAGTGACTTGGTACAAAACGTCGTCTCATGACCCTTTTCATTTCTTCCCATGTATCACTGGGTCTTTCTTTGTTTCTTCGCCTACTAATCACAAGTTGATCCCACCATGTTAGTGCATAATCAGAAAATTCAACAACGGCGAGTTTTACCTTTTTACGACTGGAGTAGTCATGGCAATCAAAGATGAACTCCATTTTAGTTTCCCAATCGATGTAGGCTTCCGGATCTGACTTTCCTTGAAACGATGGAATTTTCATCTTGATAGAATTCAAATTGTTGTCTCTTCGGGGCCTTCGTCGAGGAGCTCTTCTTTCAGATTCCCATCCGTCACTTCCTCCATCGTCGTCATGATTTTCATAAGAAACTTGTGATGGCGTGCGGATAAGTTGTGGTCTTTCAGTCTCCAATCGGTCCATTCTTTCATGAATTTGGTTGAATTCCGTTCTCATCAATCGTCGCATTTCCTCCATCATGGCTTGAACTTGAAGATTAGGAGGAGGTTGCTCATCCGCCATTTTTTTTGCTGCAAAATAGAAGACAAAAAGTAATAACAATAAAAATATTATTTCCTCCCCGCACTCCCTTACGTGTTTCACTCAAAATTATGTTCACTCGATTCTCGTGTATGTTGTGTTTGGCTTTTACCCTCTAATGATCTTACCACACCGCCTTTTACCACTCTTTTTAACTCTTAAAGTTCAAAACAAACTAAAAGAAATCAAAATCAAGTGGGCTTGTGGCCTTGAGGAATTCAAAACATACCAAACAACTTTAAGAAGAGATTTGACAAAACCAAATATAACAAGATGAACAATGCTAGTAGTACGTAAAGGTAAATAGAAAAGGAAATGAAAATAAAGAAAACTAACAAGAATAATAATTTACTTTGCGTTCCTTTTTTTTTGTCTTTTCTTTTGCGTTTTTTTAACCCTTTTTTTATATATATTTTTTTTTTTACTTTTTTTGCGATTTCTTTTTCTTCCTTTTTTTTTTCTTTACTTTTCTTCCTTTTGTTTTTTTTTGCTTCTTTTTGTTTTTAGGAACAAATGATGCAAAGTAAGAATAAACAAAAAAAAAACTAAAGAACTCGTATGATCTCCGAAAAAATCAACTAGTAGCAACCAAGTCAATTTTTTGACAAGATCCACTACTAACATGAACCACAATGCAAGGATGAAGAGAAGAAATTAAAAATGAAAGGACGAAGAGAAAGAAAGTGAAAGATGATACGAAGGAAATATAAAGAAGAAAACAAACCAATAGAACTTGGCTCTGATGCCAAATGATGTGATCTCACCCGATGAATGTGTGATAGATCACGATTGCCCGATCGTTCTAATGGTTGTTTCAAGTAACTTGGATAGGACCGCGACCCGTTGTCTATAAAGAGACAAGAACCTTGGTATGAGTGGAACCGCGACCCGTTGCCTATATACGAGGCAAGAACTTTGGTATAGAGAACGCCACAATCAACCCCACCAAGTTGATTGATAAGTTTCGAACGCCACAAGCTAAAACACTCGATAAGTTCTAAAAGTTCATAAGGAACAATAAGAGTTAAAAACTCACAATTTTACTCAAAATGAAGGATGATTGAAATGGTTACATTGAGTGCCTATTTATAGGAGAAAATATAAGACCAACTACTTATCTAGATAAGTTGCACAAGCTATCACGATAAGCTATCAAATAAGCAAGACTACTTATCAAAAGGGCATTATTGACATTTCACCACTTGAAGCTTCTAGTAGGTATTAATCATGCAAGTTGCTTCTTTCCCTTTATCTCCCCCAAGTAAATGGCCATAATGTTGAGAAAACCTTCAAAATGCCTTGAATTTAATCTTTGACAAGTTGATTAACATGGACACCTTTATGGGCAGATTTATGGACGTGACTAAGGACATATTTTGGGCATTTTTTATTCTTGAAAATATAGGAAAAAGGCTAAGGTTGAAGTGAGATTTTATTTCACTCAAATTGGGCTTAAAATGAGGAAGTTATGGCCAAAACAATGCACATGGGTGGGCTTGGCCGAATTTTATTTATTTTTGGGCTTTTGAGGATTAAAGTGAGAACTTGGGCTCCAAAACTTGGACAAATATTGGTGTTCAACTTGGATCAACATTAGGAAGCGTGCTTGGTTGTTTTGCGAACAAACGGGAGCTTGATTCCGACAATATTTAATCATTCCATTGAGAGCATCCTGGAACATCTTGGATTTTGATCTTGTGATAGGCCCGATATTCCACCTTAACGGATCTTCGTCATCTCGGTCCTTGGACAGGTTCTCATCACCAGATGTGGTTACTGGTACTTTCTCTGTTTGTGGTTCTCCTGGTAGAATATTGTTTGTTCCAGGAGCTGATTATCCATATGTTTCTCCCACTTTTGCGATTCAGTTTCTATTATGCTTGAAGTGTTGCATGATCCACTTGTAGTAGAACTAGCCGAGAACAATAGTAGTTTAGAACGGACGATATATAGTGGTTGCACTATCCGAATAAATGACGACAATGAGTTCTGTATCGATCTACTCCCTATAGAGATAGCCCACTTCAATGTAATGGTTGGTATGGATTAGTTAGCAGCTCGGGGTGCAGACATATTAAGTTCACAGAAAGTTATTCATATCACTACACCTTCGCGAGATCCCCTTGTTAAATATGGGGAAAATACCTCCAGATCCGTCACACTAATTTCACTAGCTAGAGCCCATTGATATTTTAGTAAGGGATACTCTTCATTCTTAGCCTATGAAATCGACGCGATGAAGGAGAAGTAGAGTATTACCGATGTTCATGTAGTCTGACACGTTCTAGATGTCATCCCAGACGAATTACCTGCCACCGAAGCGACAGGTTGTATTTCATATGGACTTGATTCTGGGGGCAGCACCCGTTGCATGACATATAAATTGGTACCTACAGAGACGAGAGTGTTTATGTCACAACATTAGGAGTTGCTAGCTAGAGGATTCATCCTTCCTAGTTCTTCACATTGGGGAGCACCTGTTCTATTCGATAAAATGAAGGATGGTCTGATGCACTTGTGCATAGGATATACAGAGTTGAAAAAGCTCACAGTGAAGAATCAATATATGCTACCTTGGATAGGCAAAAGAAAACTTTTCGTACTAGATATGACCACTATGAGTTATTAGTCATAGAATTTGGATTGACTAACGCCCTAGAAACATTCATGAATCTGATGAGTAGGGTCTGTCGGCCGATGTTAGACCAATTTATCATTGTCTGCATAGATAACATGTTGATATGTCCATAAAATTCTGAGGAGCACGCTTCGCATCTCAGAGAGGTATTGACATGATTACGACGACATCAGCTATTTGCTACAATTTCTATAAGTGAGTTTTGACTTCGTGATGTACAATTCCTGTGACATGTTATTAGTGGAGATGGAGTTAAAGTCGATCCTGCTTAGATAGAAGCAATTGGGAACAAGCGAGGAGCATCACAAAATTTCATAGCTTTCTTGGATTAGCTAATTATTTATGTAAATTCATTCAGGATTTCCGAAGATCTTTGTTCCTTTGACGACCTTAACACAGCTAGCAGTACCATTTCAGTGGCCTGAGGAGCAGGATACTACATCCCAGGAGCTTATAAAATGATTATGCACTACATCAGTGTAGACATTACCTTGAAGGTATTGAATATTCTGTGGTATATAGTGATGCTTCTCATACCGGAGTTGGTTGTGTGTAAATTTATAGAGGCAAGGTAATTGCTTACGCTTCAAGACAGCAACGAGACTACAAGAAGAATTACTCTACACATGATTTAGAGTTAGCAAGAGTCACTTTTGCACTAAAGATTTGGAGATGTTACTTGTTGGCACTCTATTTACTCTATATACAGAAATATTCTACGCATGATTTATACAACATCTGTTTAGTCAAAAAGAACTTAACATGCGTCAAAGGAGGGGGTTAACTTTTAAAAGACTATGAACTGGATATTATGTATCATCTAGGAAAAGCTGATGTAGTACCGGATGCACTCAGTCAAAGAGAGCATAAGCAACCAGCTTAGCCTAACATTGCTTTAATTGATGTAATATGTACTATTGTGGATAGACTTAGTGATGTGATCTCACCCGATGAATATGAGATTGATCACAAGTTGCCCAATCGTTCTATTGGATGTTGTTATGATAAATGGATAGAACCACGACCCGTTGCCTATAAATGTGGCAAGAACCTTTGTATAGATGGTGAAACCGTGACCCTTTGCCTATAATGAGGCAGGAACCTTGGTATAAGAAAACGCCACAACCAATCCCACCAAGTTGGCTGATATGTTTTGAACACCGCAAGTATGGAAACTTGATAAGTTCTAGAAGTTCATAATGAACTAAAGAGATAAAAGCTCACAATTTCACTCAAGTCAAGCATCATTACAAATGTTTACATTGGATCCTCCAAGTAAATGGCCATGACCTTCAAAATGCCTTGTAATTAATCTTGACATGTGCATTGAACATGGATACTCTTTTGGGCAGAATTTTGGACTTAGCTTTCATTGGGCTTTTATTTGACTCAAAAAGGGCTTGAAATAAGTGAGTTATGGACAAAACATGTGCTAATTGTTGGGTTGGCCAAATTTTATTTATTTATGGGCTTTTATAGAAAAAAACAACACAACTTGGGCTACAAACACTAAAACCAATCTTGATCCATGAATTGTATTAAAATAAGAGACTTGTTTGATTATTTTGCGAAGCAACGTGAGCATTATTTTGCAAAGGTTTACATGGATTCACATCTTCTTTGCCCATGGTTAGGATTAAATCACTTAGGCAGGTACATGCAAAAGCCTTACACACAGAAAATTTAAAGAATGAGCAGATCATGGGTCATGTACATTAGCTAACAAACGATACCATATGCCTAAAGATAATAGTTTGACGTGTTTGGGTCCCTAGACTTGGGAACCTTCATGACTTGGTCTTAGACGAAGCTCATAAGTCTCGACTTTCGATTCACCGAAGGAGCACAAAGATGTATAGAGACATACGAATACACTATTGGTTGTCAAGGATGAAGCAAGAGATTACTCGAAATGTAACTCGATGTATGACGTGTTTGCAAGTAAAGGAAAAGCACCAAAAGCCCCATGAACATCTACAACCTCTATAAATTCTTGAATGGAAGTGGGATCACCTGACCATGGACTTTGTGTTCAAGTTGCAGGGACTTCTCAAAACCATGAAGGAATTTGGATGATTGTGGACCGACTCATAAAGAGTGCTCATTTTCTTATAATCAACGAGGTGTACACGCTCGATCAACTAGCTAGATTGTATATTTATGAGGTTGTTGCTAGGCATGGAGTACCCCTTTCGATAGTGTCCAACCGTGTTCCTAGGTTTGCCTCTACAGTTATGGCTGTCCTTACAACATCAGCTTGGCACCCGAGTCAACATGAGCACCGCCTTCTGGCCCCAGAGAGATGGAGAATCCGAACAAACTATCCAGATGATGCTATGCTGAGAGCTTTTGTTATGGATTTTGTTGGTAGTTGGGATTCTAATATTCGCTTGTTAGAATATTCATAGGCATGCCACATAGTGCTATTGAAGGTATCCTCGTAGAAGGGAGTCATTAGATTTAGAGAGTCCGGTAAACTGAGCCGTCGTTTCGTGGATCATTCAAAGTGTTAGAATGATTCGGAGAACAAGCGTACCATCTCGACTTGCCGCCAGAGTTAGCTAAAGTTCATCTTACCTTTCATGTGAGTTACCTATGGAACTATTAAGCCAAAGGCAAACGACCAATTGCATTAGCTGAGATATAGGTGGACAAAGAGTTGCAATATATTTAACAACCTGAAGCTATCGTAGGTAACAAGATGAAGAAATTGCATAATAAAGAGATTCGATGTGGGAGTTGGAGTTTGAGATGCGCCAATGATATCCACACTTGTTCATCAGTAGTTTGAGTCGGGGACAAAATCCGTTAAGGAGGACATAGTTGTAATAACCGTAAAATACAACCAAGAGCGTGGAATTTTCCAATTTGATAAATTAACTAATAATATCGAGTTTGACGAATTAAAATAGGAGAAATTTAAAAGTTGGTTGAACTATGAAAAGACCACGAATTAACTAACTTAGAATCCCTATCTTATAAAAATATTACATTTTAGAAGTTTGTTAGTTAGTTCAGGACCTTATGTTATAACTGTTTGAAAGTTTGTTATATAAGTCGATATTGGGTTAAAAACATTAACCGACATTAAAGATATATGTACATGCTTAAGGCGTATCAACCTCACACCGAAGAAACCATAAAGTGTGTGGTGTGTGTGTTTTATTGAATCGCAACAATGGAAAAGAGTATATCAACAACAAAAATTCAAATCATCATCATCTTCTTCTATACTAATGAATTAAGTTTGTTCCAAAGCTTGAGTTTTATGCCAAACAAAGTTGAAAAACTCAATATAGATGTTAGAAGTGTGTTTAAAAGTGGTTATATATATAGGACTGAAGCCATAATTATGGCTGTAACTCAATCTTACAGCTCCCCTTTTGTAAATGTGCAACTATTACAGCTACCTTTTTGTAAATGTGTAACTCAATCATAGTGTTGATATCAATGGTCCATTAACAAATGTTGATTAAGAAGGAGAACTCATACTCATGATGAGTTCCCTTAAAAACTAATATTTTCCTATGTCACTCTGCAAGTTAAACAACCAAGTCAGGTTTGGTACTTGGACAGTGGTTACTCTGGCCACATGACAGGTTGTAAAGATTTGCTAAGTGATCTCAAGCCTAAAAAAGGCTGAAAGGTCACATTTGGTGACAATGTCCAGGGATCCACAGAAGGATATGGAACTCTTCACGCTGGTGTTGCAATCTTCAATAGAGTAGCCTATGTGTCTGGGCTAAAACATAATCTTGTAAGAATTAGTCAACTGTGTGATGCTGGCTACAAGGTTAACTTTGATGAGCACCTGGGATACATGCTGGATCCTCAAGGCAAAGTTGTGCTATGTGCACAAAGAAAGAAAAGAGTATATGTTGTGGATATGAAATATGTTGATCCAACAACTGAAACCTGTTTCATCTCAAGAAGCCATGCAGACCTCAACTGGTTATGGCACAAAAGACTATCACACCTGAACTTCAAGAACATCAACAAACTCTTTAAGAAAGAGTTAGTAACAGGTTTGCCTTCTATAACTTATGTTAAGGATAAACTCTACACAGCTTGTGAGAAGGGTAAGCAAAGAAAATCATCTTTTAAATCTAAACATAATATCTCTATTGATACACCTCTCTTCTTAATCAACTTGGACTTGTTTGGACCTGTTGGTGTCTCAAGTCTAGGAGGTAGAAGATACACCTTAGTAATGGTTGATGAGTTCTCCAGGTACACTTGGGTGATCTTCCTAAAGACCAAGGAGAGGCTGCCAGAGAAATTATTGGGTTTATCAAGAAGATGGAAGTTCTGAACTCTGCCCAAGTCAAGCAGCTTAGAAGTGATCAAGGTACTAAATTTAAAAACAATCTTCTTGAGGAATTCTGTTAAGAAAGAGGAATATCTCAAAAACTTTTCAGCTGTGAGAACTCCACAACAAAATGGAGTGGCTGAAAGGAGGAATAGAATCCTCATAGAAGCTGCTAGGACAATGTTGTGTGCATCAGGTTTGCCTTCATCTTTTTGGGCTGAAGCTGTCAACACTGCGCTTGCTTCACTCAAAACAGATGCTTAGTGGTGAAAAGGTTCAATAAGACTCCCTATGAGTTCATCAAAGGGAGAAAGCCAAATAAAAGCTATTTCCAAGTGTTTGGATGCCCTTGCTTCATTCTGAACCAAAGGGATCAGCTGGCCAAATTTGAACCCAAAGCTGATGAAGGACTGTTTGTTGGATACTCAGCAGTTTCTAAAGACTACAAAGTATACAACTTCAAAAGAAAGGTGATAGATTAATCTATCAATGTCACCTTTGAGGAGTCCATAAATCCTTCTACCAAAGCTGTTCCTGAATCAGTTTCAGGAGATTTCAGCTTTGATGACCTTTTGCAATACAATGCTGAAGAAACGGATTCAAAAGCTTCCACATCACCAAGAGTGGAACCTGTTAACCACAATGGACATGATGATGATTACATTGGTACATCCTGTGTGAATAATTAAACTGATATAGTGTAGGTCCCAAAAGGTTTCCCTAGTATGTTGCTCTAAGCTGTAGAGGGGGGGGGGGTGAATACAGCTATTTAAAATTCAAAACACTTTTATCAATGTTTGTGTATATTATCAACAACTTTTAATTACAAGCAAACCTGAACTGCGAAATGGTTCAAGCTAAGATGACAGATACAATAGATGTTTAACTAATTTAAGACACACTCAGACTAGATACAATGAATACACTCACTAAGATGAACTCACTATTTACAAGACAGACAGACGGACAGCTTGAACAAGAACAGCTTGGACACACGTTACCGTTTTATTCAAGCAGACTTGCATGCATGAAAACAGACTTCTTTGCACGTTTTGACTATCACACTCTTGGTTATCTCACATTCCTTAGAAGCTTCCTTTTATACTCTCACTGAGAATCTCAGTGAAGCTTCCTCATTGGACATAGAGATAGTGGGATGTCTTTCCAAAAAGATAAAACAACTTTTCTGCACATTCTGACAAAGCAGAATTGTCTTTACATTGCAGAATCTTTGTCTTTTCCTTTTTGTCTCTGTTGTAGAAGGATTTAACCAAAAGAAGAATGTCAACATAAAACCTTTCATCTTCTGTTATGGCCATTTTGATATAAGAAATGGTCTGTCACCCATTCCAAATATCCACTTTGTCTTCATGTAACAGAACAGCGTAGGCAGTCTTTGCAGCTTCTGTTTTCCACTGTCTTCAACTTTGTAAACTGATCTTGTAGTCCAAAACAATACATGAGGACATGGAAACATATTCCATAAAGTGTTTAGCCTGTTCACAAAGAATAGAACACTTAGAATTTGTCCAAAGTGCTCAATAGGATAGAGCAGCGTAGACAGTTTATGTCCAGCCTGTTCAACAGAATAGAACAGCTTCAACACTCTGCCTTAGTTGCAACATATGCAATGGGGTAAACAGCTTTGACTAATATTGCAAATCACTTATCAGGTTTCAATAAGGCATTAACAGGCCTTGAATTATACCTTCAAGTGCATCAAACAGGTTTGATTAATAATCTCGCCATAAGATGTAGAACAGGTTTGTCTGAGGCCTTTTTGTGCCTAACACTCTCCCCCTATTTGCAATAATCAGTCTAAGCTGATTCTATCAATAATCACTTTATATTTTTACAATACAGTTTGCTAAAAAGAAATTACAACGTTGAAGTAAAGTAAATGATCAGTTTATATATACACTGATTTTGATTACAAACAACACATGTTTTTACAGAAGTACAACTAATGTACTAAAGTGGATTACAACTGATGTAAAAAGAAAATTACAACTAATGTAATGAAGTACAACATATGTAGAAAGATAAGTTTCATCAAATTTGGACTGTTGATAGTGGGAGCAATTAATGACAAGCCCGTCCAACTTATGGATAACTTCCATTCTTCATCTACTCAGCAGTAGATGGACCTTCAAGAAGCTGTGGTCTTCCTTCAAACATTTGTTCAAAATGTTTCCTGGTCTCCTCAATTTCTTCCATTTCATTTCTGAGGAACATGAAGTTAGGATGTTGAAGCTCTCCTCTCTTAAAGAAGCCTTTGAGCTGTTCCCAGATAGCTGCTCTTCATCTTGAAGATTGTTTGAAGGAGTTGGCAAGTCTAAAAGCTACAAGCTGCTTAAGACCAACCTTATGCAGAATAGATGCTCTCTGGAAACACATTTTCTTTGTAAGGGGATCTATAAAAAATACCCTAAACTCAGGTTCTTCTATAAGCTTGTGTTCCTCAGGTTCCACTCCTCTGGGCAGGCTGTGATTCACTCCTTTGATCTCAACAGTTAAGATGCCTTGATCAAGCATAATAAGGAGTTCTTCCAGCTCGGTATCCTTCCTCTTTCTCCTGGGTTTGATCTTGGGTTCAACCACTGAGGTACCCTTAATTTGATCTTCAGGGATCAGGCCCAGGTGTTTAACTCTTTCCATCAACACCTTGACATATGTCCTGACAGTCTTGGCAGTTTCAGATTTAGACTAACTCAGGGCAATTGCCAGTTCAACCTACTCTCTGTACCCCATGCAAGCAACATCAGTGTGTTCATATGCTTCCAGTTCTGGACCTTCAGCACCTAGCCTGGTTATCTGGATCTTCCACTGTTTGCCTTTATTTGAAATGGGGACAGCTTTGACAATTTTTTCCTTGGCAAGCCTTCTGCTGGCAACATCAAAGAATTTATTCCTTGCCAAGTTGTCAAAGTGTGTTTGGGCTCTTGCTGAGGAGGATGCTGACTTTGATTTAATCACAGAGACCTGAGCACCCTTTTCTTTCTCTCCCTCTTTCTCAGTCACTGACTCATTGGCAGCCTCTAGCAATTTCCTTTGAACATCCAAAGAAGACATTTTATCTTTTCTTGCCTCCTTGTATGCAAAGGCCTTTGCAGCTTTAGCAGAGGCTTCTTCTCTCTTTTGCCTTTCTAGGATCTGAAGCTGCTCTTCATTTAATTTATAGTAAGTCTCCATAGGGAGACCCATGTCTTTGGCCCGAGCCTTATCAAATTTGAGATGAGTAGCCTCGAGATAGTCAATGTCCACTGAGGCTTTTTCTTCCCTTTAGCTGTTGTGGTTAGGACAGCTTCAGTTTCCTCTTCCTCTTCTTTTTCAGTTTGCTCCAAGATCAGATGTCTCCTTCTGCTTGGCCTGTCCCCAGGAATGGATTCCTCCCCCTTAGATGTTGCAAGGTTTGGAGTTCCAGCCTGAGTAGGCTGAGCAGCTTCAGTTGTTTTGAAGACATCTACAGTAGGTATTATTTGGGAAAGACCTGCTGCTTGTCCCACTGATGCTGATTTCTCCTTAGAGGGAGATGAAGATTTCTCCCCCTTAGACTTGGTCTTTGAGGCAGATATCTTCTCCCCCTTTGAAGGAGATGGCACAGAGCCTTCAACAATAGGTCTGCCTGAATGAACGAATCTAGTAGGCTGAGCAGTAGTTTTGGCAGAAGGTTTGGAACCAACAAGGCTATGCACTATGAAAGCCAAGTTATCCTTAACCTCTGCAAGTTGGGTAACACAGGTTTGAAGAGAGGTAGAGTGAGAGGTAGAAAGGGATGAGAGCTGAGTAATAGCTTCCTTTTCAGAAGCTGTGAACACCAAAATTTGAAGATGTGCAAGATTTATTTCAAGAGAATCTTGCATATCATCAAAGTTTGATGACACAGAATTGGACAGAGAGACCACTAAGGTGTTCAGGCTGGCCAGAGTGCAAGGGAGAGTATTTGTGCAAGTGTCAAGGACATCTGACAGCTGTCGGGAAACAGCTGACAGTGAGGACATAGAGTTATGTTGGGAAGAAAGAATTATTGAGAGGGTAGAGGATAGTGTTTGCAGCTGTGTAGTGAGTGCAAGCAGCTGAGAGGATTGATCAGCTTGGGGAGTAGGGGTTGGAAAAGAAGCCTTGAAGGAATCAAAGAACCCCTGAAGCTGAGCAGACACAGAGTCTGATATGATAGAAGGTAGGGATGTCATGGAAGTTTCCAAAGAACCAACTTTGTTGGTCAACAAAGACAGCTGATCCTTCAAAGGTAGATCTTTGGGGGATGAAGGAGTATGGGTTGATTTTTTTGATTGGGTGGATGGTGAGGAATATGATGGTGAAGCTGAGGATGTAGGAGTTTTTGGATTAGTGGGGGAAGGCAGGGAGACTTTGGAGAGTAATTCCATAGCCTGGGCATAAGTTAGATGGCCTAGCTTGGAAGGGTCAAGGGAACCTTCAGCAGTGGCTATATCTGCATCATGAGGTGAAGTGGTAGGAGTTGGTGGCCTTTCAGATGCTGCTTGTATTGTAGCAGCTTCATCAAGACCAGGGGTGGTTCCCTCAGTAGTGCCTTGGTTTGCAGGCACCTCTTCATGGGGAGAAGGGATGTGCATTTCAACATCATCAGTGGTGAAACCTGATGGTGGAATGTGCACTTGGGGAGTAGCCTCTCAAGAGGGATGGTGTATTCCGTTAGGTTCATCAGCCTCGGTTGATCGTCCTTCAACAGCTGTTGGGTGTAGAACAGCTGCATCACCAGGATTTGAAGTTTGAGGCTGATCTGCTAGATGGTCTGTTCCAGCAGCTTTGGCACCTCGTGCAGACTCAGATGGTGTAAGAGAAGTATGAAGTGGAAACTGTGTGGACTCAGTATGGAGTGGAGTGGACTCCTGTCTTTCAATATCCTCAGCCTATTGGGAGGCTGGGATAGTGGATGTGGTAGTCTCCATCTGTACAACTGGTTCCTGTTGGGAGGAACCAGAGGGTCTAGGTTGACTCTGGGTGGAATCTTTGTGGAGTGAAGCCTGCTCCAAATGTGCTGAACTTTCTCCCAAAATAGGAGAAGCAGCAGGGGTTGCTTTTTTTTTTCAACTGACTCCTGTTGGGAGGGGTCAGAGGGGCTAGGTTGGGATGATAGTTTCTTTCAGGCTAAGGATTTGCGTCTGTTATATGATTTGAGGGATGAAGTGGAGGATGGATGTTGCGGGGAAGTGATGAGGGGTTCTGTTTGGACTAGAGGTGAGACTGGGTCAGAAACAGGAGGGTTAACCTGTTCCATGGTCTCAGGTGCCACAGAAGCACCAACCATAAAGGCTTCAGGTTCAACAAATGAATCAGAATGAGGAGTCTGCTCCCCCTCAACCACTGAGGCTGAAGGAACAGACTTATACTTAACTGTTTTAGCCTTCTTGCGGACAGGCTCAGCTTCTGTTGATTCCAGGCCCCTTTTTACTAGCTTGGGCCTGGATTTGGATTTTCCTTTGGGAGCAGCCACTGGATCTACGCTCACAGCAGAGAGTCCTTCCACCAAACCAAGTAACCTCCTCATTTGTGTTGACAGAGGGGGTTCATTTGCAAGAACCGGGGTGTAGAAAACTCTGTTTCCTATCACAGGAATTGCAGCAGTTGACAAGTATGGTTGAGAAGTATAGAGAGGCTCACCACATAGATCTTCGAATATGAGGCTTAAGAATCTTGGGTTTCTGACAACAGCAGGACGATGTTCTTGCTGCACCAAGTTCCTCAAATTCACAAAAATCCATCTGGCCATGTTCAGTGTAGTCCCATCCACAAACTGCAGGACTATGGGAATTTCATCCCTGCTAAGCTAGTCAAAGGAACCAACTTTGCAGCCAAAATATATCACCATACAGGCGAATAGAAAACTATAAGTGGGTGAAAAGTCCCTCCTGAACAATGTAGCTCCAACTTTTGGTTCTGCTACACCACAGAAGCGTAGTAGGTTGCCCATCTGATCATCCTCAGGCTGTGGTTTATCATAGGTTTCAGAAACAGGAAGATGAAAAACTTCCCTGAGGAGAGCAGTAGTTATGTCAATGGTTTGAGACCCATTGAGAATAGTTCCCCTGATGGTTTTGGTTGAAGGGTCATACGAACAGGTGTACCAAAACTCGTAAACCATCTCCTGGTACAAGACACCATGAGAGGCAGTCATAGCATAGTGCAGGGGGTGGGCTTGCAGAAGCTCCACCATTTTTTCATACCCCTTTCCCACATAGTTTTTGGGAATGGTGAGGTTGGCTATGTAGTTGGTGGGTTTTAGTGTGAGCATTGTGGTGACAGAGAGATGTTTCTGAACATCATCACCAACGAATACTGGTAGCAGGGGGTTGTTTTGGTGAGCCATTTGGAAAGTAGTAGGATGAATGATGCTTGACACTTAGTTTATTTAGGGGTTTTCAGGTAGTGATGGAAGCAGTAGAGAAGAAGAAGATGATGAAACAGTGATGGAGGTACTTATAGGATTCGAATGTGAGTGAGTAGGAGAGAGAAATGTTTAGGCAGTGGATTTGAAATGTTCTTTAACGGAAAACAGAACGGTTTGCCATGTCAGAATGGTTGTCAGACCACTTGACCTTTTTAACTACTAAGACACGTTTACAAACGTTATCCGCCGGTAATTAAGTTAAATAAATACATAAATTAAGTAACTTAGTTATGAAGAAAGGTAGTTAAAACTGATGTTCCAAGCTGTTGTTCAAACCTGTGATGAGCAAGTTTCATCGCAAACTGATCATTCCTCAAGCTGTTCATTCAACCTGTGCAGCTAGATGAGAACAGGTTTCATTGTGAAGCTTGTTCAATAGCTTATCAGGTTACAAGACAATGCCTTGTATGACAGATTGAGAAAGTGAGCAGGTTGGAGGTTTGTACAACAAAACAGGTTTGGGATTAAAAGGTATTTTAGCAAACCTGTTATATGTTCAAGTTGTCCAAGTTTTCAGAAACAAACTAAGTATAGAACAAGTAAAACCTGTTCAGTCCAAGCTGTTCTGAGAAATCTGGACAAATTTGAACCTGTGATCTTTAGAGAATCATTGACACTTAGTCACTTTTATTTAACATGCCCATCTTGCTTACAGGGTAATTAAACCTGTTTTCATCAAGAGTCTTGGTAAAAATGTCTGCAAGCTGTTTGTAAGGTCTTGACTCTACGGATCTATCTTGACGCGACACCGTCCTACGAGTGCGGAATCCTCGTTAGCGGCTTGACGGTAAGATCACACTCACGGGAACACGGAGACTACCACGGGGTTATACGAACGACTACGAACGCACCTACACGATGATTCTCTCCGTAAACAATTCTCTGAATACTAGTAAACTCGAGATCGCCTTTGCTTCATCACTCTCTGAAATTCTGCAAAGTCTAATAATTATTCGAGTTAATCCTTAATTATACTGACAGATTCGAGTTTGTCTAGGACAAATTCGAATCAGGCCCAAGGACCATTCGAATTTGTCCTCATGACAAGTTCGAATTTACCTTCATGATAAATTCGAATTTACTCTAAATTCGAATTTCACATGTCAAACTTCTATTTGAACCTATGTTTTAACTTATGTTTGAATTTATCTTTGAACTTTATGTTTGAACTTCTTGTAATACATTACACTAAGTTCAAACATACAATCAATCAATATCATACACACATAAAAACATATGTCAAACACTATTCAATATTAAATATCAAGTTACTTGAGTTACACAAAATGCTAAAAAAAACTTAGAATGCTATCGTCACACAGAGTGTACTAACAGACTCCCCCTTGACAATAGCTTCTAACTATTTACATTTTAACTAAGTACTTGGTTCATACAGACTACTACCTTCATATAGACCTACATCTATACATACTCTTACTATCTTCTGGAACTTCCTGGCATCAGATCGCCATCCTTCGTGAAAGAAGATATGATGATCATGTAGCTTTTTCAGGTCGTCCTTAGATAAGTATATTAAGTGCAATGGATGATACACTTTCAAAATGACTTTGTCCCGTGCATCCTCCATAACAGCTTCACCAGTTTCATTATCGACATACCACCATTTCATGTTGCTTAAAACATTCTGTGACATCGATTTCATTGGCACCTTCTTCAAGCATCTTACAGGTTTGTATACCATTCTGGCCCAAGGCCTACCTGTATGCAGATCTATTCTTGATTCGTCCTCGACTCTCTTCCCGGTTCTAGGCTTGAGCCTTTCAAATTTGCTTGACCGACCCTCTTTTCTTATAATCTTTGTAATCACTTCAGCATATGGGTCGTCACCAATATTGATCAGCTCCTTCCAAGCTAACTCTTTCACTTCAACCTTCGGCAGTGTGTTGACTACTTTCAGTGTTCGCCTCAAGTATTGAAGTCCATCTCTCATTTTCAATATAAATAGCTGCAATTCTCGGTCAAAGAACGAGCTGATAATTCCTCCTGAGAGATTTTCTGCCCCCGGAATTCTCATTCTTTTCTTCATCTTAGGCTCTGTTTTCTTCTCTTCTTTCCTGAACCACAAGTTTATCAATTCATCCCTCGATGTCTCTTTCTCGGCTTCTTCAAGTTCAGAATCTTCGACCGAGGCTATCTTGATTTCATCAATATCAATCACATTGTGATTGTCTCTTACATATAACTCCGTGATAGGTTGTGAGTTGATAACCACTTCATTGACATTATCATCCTCATCCTCTATCACTTCGTCATCGGATCTCCAATCAATTATTTCCTCCGGTACGAAATCCCCTTCCTCCAATTCCTCTATCTCTTCCTCAAAATCAAACTCCACTACTTCTTCCTCGATATCTTTCAGCGCGTCTATCATTTCAATCTCGAAAGTCCTTGAGGAACCAGCTTGATCTCCTTCACCTTCAACACTAGTCTGACTTGGCTCCCCCTGAAGTTCAGCATGTTGAGCAGCAGAAAAATCTACTGGCTCACTCTCTTTAGGTGCATCGGGATCATTGCCTTCGTCATCATCTCTTCTCAATACTTCAGCATCCCTGCAACTAGTCTCCCCATGAGCCATTAGGTTTTTCATTAATTGCTCAATCAGGGATCTCATAGTGCGGATCTCGGCAGCTTGGTCGGCGACGAATGTCTTCAGCTCAAGATTTTCCTTATCTATATTCGCATTGTGTGCTTGAAGTTCACCGACGGCTTTCGTAAGCTGGAATATTTGGACTTGTTGGAAATCAACCTTGCTTCTGAGCTCAGAAAACCGTTGATTGTCAATGAAGGTGGATGAGGTTGATGGTATGGATGTGATAGGTGACGGGGTGATCGGTGGTGGAATTGATGATTGAACAGGTGGTGGTAGTGGTGGTGGCATGGCTGTTTGAGCTGATGGCTGAGCGGTTAGAATTTCTGGCTCAGAAGCAGAGGCCGATGAAGCTCCCTGCATAAAACGATGCCTTTTGGCCCTATGCCTAGGCACCAAAGGAGCAATATCCTCAATCTCGAAATCGGAATCATCCCCATCCGAATCCCTAGACACTCTTCTTTTCTCTACCTCTTGATTTATCACCATTATTCGGGATCCATATGTGCTTATGTGGATAGACACTCTTCTTTTTTCTACCTCAACCTCATTCTCTTCTACTTCTTCTGATTCAGATTCAGATGTCGACTCAGGTTGACCTTCTTCCTCTGGCACATAATCCTCAATCTGGCGAAAAATATCAACTTCACCAGCTGGTGGTTCCAGAATATCTCCAACGAGCTCAGAAGTAATCTCTTCATTTGCAAGCGGCCCTTGTGCCCATATTTCTTCCAATGTCTCCACCCGTGGATCAGTTACGGGGGCTACACTTGAAGGACCTGCTTCTTCTGGCTCCTGCACTCTGCTTGATGAAGGCATAGTAGCCTGAGAATGTCAAACTGAAGGTCTCTGCCTCCTTCTTTGTTGTTGTTGAGGCCTCTGTTGTTGCTGTTGTTGTTGTGGCTGCTGCGGTACATGAACTTCCCCGACCCAGTTGGCAACTTCAGGGGCTTGAAAATTAGGGTTCACCACAGCACCAAAAAGTGGTGCCTCTACTGGTCTATCCAATGCACCTCTATGTGCTTGACAATCTGCAAATATTCTCTTGTCAATCACATCAACACTTTGAATATCGGGTAATTGCGGCAGATTCGACAAGAAATGTCGGATCAACATCATCACGAACCTCGGATACATAAAAAATCTTTCTCTTGCTGGAGCTGTAATTTGGTGAACAAACTCCGCAAAGGACATTTCCGAATAACTGAACCTTTGGTTGTAGACCAACGCTATCATTGCTTATTGAATCTTCGACACGATGTAATCGAAACCGGCTTTCTTCGGAGTGAAGCACACCATGAAGACATGTTCTAAATATCTCCATTGCCCAATCAACCCGCTCTTCATGTATGACGCCTTCGCCACATCAAGAGCATACCACATTCGTAAAAACGCAGCTTGCCTAACGTCCAACGGAAAGTCGATAGGTCCAGCTTCTTGCTCTGCAGATCCCAACTGCTAGACTCAGCGCAAAACATCTGCTGAGAACACAAGTGGCTGCCCGGCTATTCTGGTCCTTAACACTGTCGGAGTGACTGTGCAGTCGACCTGCAGGTGATCCCAAAATTCCCGAACACAAGGCAAAACTTTCTGGACATTGTGTGAAAGGGCATAAGAAACCCTTGAAGCAGCCAAAAAATCCACCATCTAGCGGAATGCCTGAGCTTCAGGCAGCTCACGGTCTGGAGAAACGACCATATTGTGCTTTTGGATAAACACTCTATCCGCCATATCTGCACAATAAAGTATACAATATATTAGAATGATCAAAATAAACATAAACTTGTTTAAATTCAAATTTGTTTTATTTTGAACTTATGTAAGTTCAAAATCCAACACATATGAATTTCTACAAGTTTGATTTAAAATTTAGTCAAATATTTTGATTTTAATGGTAAATTCGAATAACATATTCGAAACAACCCTCATTCGAGTTTATTGGCTTGTTCGAGTTTAGTGACAAACTCGAAGCCACGATCAAACTCGAATTGTCGGTATTTTAAAAACAAAACTCCAAGATTTAAACCATTTTAGACATAGAAAATTACATCCATTAGTCCTAATAGGTTCTAATCAAAGATATTTGTCACTTATTTTAAGTTTCACCGGTTCAAACTTTGTTATATTGAATTGCAAAGTTCACACTATTAAAACCTCAAAATCGGTCGATTTTTGTACAAATTGAGTCTAAATACTTCCTAAATCTTGTATCAAGATGTTGATTATACTTAGATTTGGTAGTATTCTCGAACACAAACGCACAAAACTTTGAAAAACAGTGAAAAACTCGAAACGACAAAGTCGAAGAAGTAAACTCGAAATCTCTCTTGATAAAGTCGAAGCTCTAAATTCGAATGTAGGTGAATAATGAATGTTCACTGTTGACCTATTTATACTAACCACCTTCGAATTTGTGTCCAATTTCGAGTTTACTGCCAAATTCGAATTTGCTTTAAATTCGAATTTAACTTGAAAATTTTGAAAATCTTTGAATTAAATTCAACTTTTCCAACTTTTTCGTGTAACGGAACAAACTATGAAAAATTATTTACCCTAAGCACATGATTTTCACACAATGTTTATTTATTCAACTAAAATGCATCCTCAGTAACTTTGACCTTTTTCCTAAATAAAAATGAAGTAAAGTAAAGAATAAAATAGAATAAAATAAATTAAAATTAAAATTTTGAACAAAAATTTAAACTTAGACTAATCTACATTATTTTTAAATTTTACAACCTATGCTTAGCACTAACAGAATATTTTTGGCGAGTATAGTCAGAGAAAGGTTCAATCAGATAGCGGTGTCAAATACACACTTTCAGTATCTTACTTTCACACTTAGGAATTTTTGATTCCTTTTATTGTTTGTCGTGACACACATTTCTAGATGATTGTTGATATTATTTTTCCCTTTAAACATGTTACATTTTGGAATATCCCTTGGCCTTCTTATTTATCAAGAAATTACCCTACGTGACTCATACTTAGACATACTTATATGATCAAGGCATACACACAATGATTATAACTTTTCGGTATTGCAAACTTTCTTTAAAAGGCAAACGTCGGACATAGGTCTGTATTTACATACAACAAAGTGTCTTAGTTTGTCTTAAAGTTTATTTTTAAAGCTAGCAAGACAGCGGTGATAGGTCTGTACCGATGTACAACAAAGTGACTTATCTTGCTAACTCGAGTCAAACCAGAGGCAACAGGTCTGTACTTACGTACAACAAAGTTACTTGTTTTGACTCTTAACTCAGTATGATTTTTCTATTCTTTCCATTTTTAAGATGTATCTGATGTTGCTATACATCCCCAGAAAGTTTGCATACCTCATTTAGAATCAATGTCTGTATGTCTCTAACATAAAAATTAAGACCATTTGGTCATACATCTAAGTTAGTGACACGTCTGACTTTTACTTGAATATTTTATTAGCCTTGAGACTCCCTATATGTATTATGCCTACCAACATATCAAACTAGATAAAGTATAACACTTAGAATTTTAGGTGCATTATGTGTGAAAGCTTAACACTTGGAGATTGTACAGACTATGCTAATTTTCGTCACTTCGAACCTATGCATCTAAGACTTATCTCATTTTCTGATATTCTCTTTTTTTGAACTTTTTAATGGTTTTGTCTCTTTTCTTTTTATTTTATATGTAAGAGTAAGAAAATAAAATAACCTACTAGCTTACTATAAAAGGAAAATATCCTAAGCTACTAAACTTACTATAAAAAGAAAGAAAATTTACTGCTATAAAAGGAAATAAAATCTACTAAGGTCAAGTTACTCTGGATTTTGCATTCCATTTAGTTGAATTAAATAGTCAAAATGTGACTTATCAAAAGCTTTGGTAAATAAATCAGCATTATTATCCGTTGGCACTTTTACCAACTTAATTAAATTCTTTTCAGCACAATCACGTATAAAGTGATGTCTTATGTCTATGTGCTTGGTTTTATTGTGTTTAACTGGATTATTTGTTATTGCAATTGTTCACTGGTTATCTATCCTAATAGGAGTATGAGTATAAGTCAAACGTAATCCCGCAATTGTTGTTGTATCCACAAAACCTGTGAACAGCAACTACCCGCAGCAACATATTCGGCCTCGCACGTTGACACGGCTACCGAAGTCTATTTCTTGCATTGCCAGGAAACGAGCCTCTCTCCTAGGAACTGACAACCTCTCATTGTTGACTTGCGAGTCAAGCTACATCCTCCATAGTCTGAATCCGTGAACGCCTCCAATTCCAGATCGCCCTCCGCGTGATACCAAAGTCCCAGCTTCGGTTTCGACTTGAGGTATCGTAGAACCTGCTTCACAGCTTTCATGTGCATCTCTTTTGGATTAGCTTGAAATCTAGCACAATTACATACAACAAACATTATATCAGGTCTAGAAGAAGTGAAATACATAAGTGACCCAATCATGGCCCGATATAACGTCGGATCCACATCGGTATCACTTTCTGTACCCGGTCCGAGATTGTGATTCACTTGAATCGGCGTGCTGAAGTGAGCTGTCAGCTTGGTTCCTTCCATCCCGAAGTGCTCTAAGATGTCGTTGACATACTTCGTCTGATGAATAAACATGCCCTCCTTCCTCTGTTCGACTTGCAAACCCAGAAAGAAGTTTAACTCACCCATCACACTCATCTCAAACTTTGACTTCATCACCTTTTCAAAATCTTTGCACATCTGCTCGTCTGATGATCCAAAGATGATATCATCGACGTACACTAGTACCAAGATGAAATGTTCACCTTTTCGCTTAACGAACAGCATACTATCTATTCTCCCTCTTTCAAACTCGTTATCTAAAAGATGGTTGGATAGAGTCTCGTACCACGCCCTCGGTGCTTGATGTAATCCATACAAAGCCTTATCTAACCGATATACTCTGTCTGGATATTTCGGATCTGTAAACCCGGGCGGCTGTTCCACATACACCAGTTCCTTCACTTTCCCATAGAGAAAAGCACTCTTAACATCTAGCTGATAGACTTTAAAACCCTTGAAGGAAGCAAAAGCCAGAAACAAACGAATAGTTTCCAACCTTGCCACTGGCGCGAACACTTCATTGTAATCGATTCCTTCCATTTGGTTGAAACCCTTTACCACCAGTCTTGCTTTGTTGCGAGTGACTATACCCTGATCATCTCTTTTGCACTTAAAAACCCATTTGGTTCCTATTGCTATTTCTCCTCGAGGTAACAGAACTAACTCCCACACTTCTAGTTTCCTAAACTGTGATAGTTCTTCCTGCATCGCTTCAACCCAAGAGTTGTCTTTTAGTGCCATTTCCACATTTTTCAGCTGTACTTGCGAGATGAAACATGAGTAGAGGCAAGTATGAAAGGCCTCGGAGTCATTGATCATCGACAATAACACTGTGTTGTTATTCAAACTACTCCTAGTCCTCACACCAGCATTAGGATTTCCTATGATACTATCAATAGGATGATTATTATTAATCCTAGATGTTTCTATCTCGTCAACTCTAAGATTATCTCCCAAATTTGATCCTATCTCTCCTAACGGGGGAACGACTTCAGACTCCACATTTTCTTCCTCATGGACTCTGTCTTCAGAATTAGAATTTGTTGTCTGATTTTCGTCTGTAGGCACTTCAGAATTATTTAGTTCCGGAGATCTATCTTCAGTTGATGTAGGCTCGGATGTTGATGGAACGGTGGTCCTCAGAAAATTTTGACCCTCGTCATTCAAGTTTAATGACGACAAGTCCTGTTCGATTTTACCTGCATTTCCATCCAAAGGAATGTTAAATGACTCAAACAATTTGTCATAATCAAATATCCATTCCGGACATGTTTGGGGTTCTTGTGTATAACTTGTGACTTCAATGTTATACACAATCTCTACTGTACCATTAAATTTATTAAAACCCCTTTTATTTGGTGAATTAGGCACATAACCTAGGAAATAACCTTCGTCAGCCTTTTCACCAAATTTTGGTTGATGTTTTATTTTCATTAACGTACATGGTACCCCAAAAGGTTCAAAGCCCATTAAATTTGGTGGCCTTTTATTCAAAACTTCATAACAGGTTTTGTCGAAAGCATGGTCCTTGCTGCCTCAATCAAAGTTCTGTTTTTCTGTTCGGCCACCCCATTTTGTTGTGGCTCATAAGGTGCACTAAATTGATGCACTATGCCCTTTAATAGGCAATATACACCAATAAAAGTGTTTTTAAATTCTGTTCCGTTATCACTTCTGATACGCTTAACCCTCGTTCCGTAAGAATTTTCCACTTGGTCTAAGAACCCGATGAGCTTTGCAGCCGTCTCGTCCTTTGTACCTAAAAAGAAAACCCAAGAAAAACGTGAGTAATCGTCAGTAATAACCAAATAGTACCAACTACCACCTATACTCCTTTTGTTGATTGGTCCGAAGAGATCCATATGCAAGAAATCGAATATGGCTGCGATTGAGTTCTGAGTCTTGTACTTGTGTGCTTTCTTGTGTTGTTTTCCCTTCTTGCACGGCAGACACTTGTCCTCGAAATGAAAACTCTTCATGGGAACACCTTGCACCAATCCATTTTTCGTAATGTATTTCATTTTCTTTAGGTGCAAGTGTGCCATGCGTCTATGCCATAAAACCGTCTCAGTCTCTGAAGCTTTAGATAGCAGACAAATTGGTCCCATCGAAGATTCCGGCTTGTTCATGTCGAGCATGTACAGGTCATTCTTCCTTGGAGCCCTCATCAGTATCCACTCTTTAGGTACTTTGAAACCCGGTTTCAGCACTAACGCCTCTGTATCAGTTAAAAGTATTGAGTTCTTCTTATCACAGATTTGAGATACACTGATGAGATTGTGAACCAGTTTATCAACGTGATAAACTTGATTCAATTTGATAGTCCCATTAGTGACCACTCCAGTACCAGTGATATTCCCTCCTTTATTGCCAGCGAATGATACAAAGCCCCGATTCCCTCCCTTGAAGTCTGCGAGTAGACTTCTTTCCCCTGTCATGTGCCTGGAGCAACCACTGTCGACGAACCATTTGTTGTTTGGACCTGTAGTTATCTCCTGCACATGAAATAAAATAGGTTAGTTATCACGGGGAACCTAAGCCATAACCGACTTGGTAATACCATTCTCGTCCACATACTTAAACTCTTTCAAATACCCATCTCTCCGTTCAGGTGACTTGTGTTTTTGAATTGGAGTCTGTTGTGGTGCAGAGTGATTTAAGTTCACTCTAGGCCTTTGAGTAGGCATTTGCTGTGGAGCTCTTGAATAATTTCGATTATAATGCATTTTCGAATGATATCCCTGAGCTCTACCTGGTGTTTGATGTCTTACAGGGGTATGTGACCTAACCGGAGTGTATGCTCTGCTAGGTGGTACTCCTATAATTCTGTTGCGGTCCTGACCTAGATTGATTAATGACTCTATTTGGTGAATTAGTCCTAATCACTTCTTTGGGTCGACCTAACACAAGTGTTTGTTTCACAGCAGTTTTTGTTTCACTACTAGTGCTCGCTACACTTGGTGAAGGCTTTTATTGTTCCGGCTTTCCAGGTTTAGGTGTAGTATCTACTTTCCTAAATGGACAGCTTGACGCAACATGCCCCCTTTCGTGACATCTAAAGCAAGACATTTTGTCAATTGACTTTTTATGAGTGCCCTTTGACTTAGGTGTCTCACTAGTGTCTGGTTCTTTTGTTTCAACTATAGCGACTGGTTCTTCCTCCTGATCATTAAAGTCAATTTTGTGTTGTCCTACAGGTTTATCACTAGAGGATGACACAAATTTAACCTTCTTAATCTTGATATTATTAGCAGTCACCTTAGTTTCTTTTTCCGTAGCAATTTCAGACACTGGTTCCTGTATTTCTTATAATTCAACTGATTTTTTAGTTTTCTCCTGAGGTTGAGGTAAATAGTTATCTTTAAATGGTGGAGGACTCTCATGATACCCTAGACCTACAGGCTTCTTAGACTGACGCTGTGCATCTAAGATTTTACCTAGGTTAAGTGATGAGTTCCTAAACTTTTCAAGTTTACTATTTACCTCAGCTACCTTTACCTTAGATTCTGCTAGCTCTACTTCTTTGGTTTTAAGCTCTTTAGTCAATGCCTCAACATGTTCGTACATCAGTTCTAATCTAACACATTGTTCACTAAGCTTGTCCTTTAGAACTACGACATCTTGTGCATCGGCCTTAAGCTTATCCCTAAGATCTTGCTTTATATCTACTAGGCTAGCGTTGTCTGATTTTAGTGATTCATTCTGAGCAGATATATTTTGATGTGATTCAAGTACTAAAATTTAATCTATCGTTAAACGTAGCACACAAAACACACAAATCATGGAAAAGAGAAAAGTTCAGAGTTACCTTGGCATGATCTGATTCCATGTTGGCCATCTGTGTGGCGAACTCCAGAGTTGTCTGATCAGCTAACTTTTCTACCCACATCGGACTGCTTTCATTCTGATTGCTGTCCCCTTATTTCCTCTGCTCCATCACTTCCAGTCTCGGTCACTTCAGCCATAAAGGCTCTAGCGTTCGACTCTGGATGTGTACTCCAGTCATAAGTTCCATCTAGCTCTATGTATGATGTGACGTTGGACAACATACCAACTATATTCGCCTGATTGGTTGAACTACCCGATAGATATTGCCTTTGCGATTGATTCTGATACTGGCCCTGGTATTTCTCTACTTTCGGTCTCTGACACTCTCTAGCGAAGTGTCCTAACCCCTGACAGTTGTAACACTTAACCTTGGACTTATCAAATCCAATCTTATTGTTACTAACGTTGAGGTTTCTACCCGTCCCTTTGATGAACCTTTTAACTCTTTGAGTTACCTTGGCCAGTTGCCATTGCAGATCCATCTCTTCCAGATCATCAGGATCTAGCTGATCGTAATCCTCATCCCAAAGCGCAGGATCGTTGATTTTGCCCTGAACGCAATTGTCGTAAGCGGCCATAAAGGAAGCCAACAGATTCAGATGGTCTTCTGCAGATTTTGCGCTCATAGGCATCTTTGAATACCCTTGAGATGTAGATGTCGGGGTAGCCTGATGCTGCTTTTCTTCTGGTCTAGCAAACCCTAAGAAAGCCCTACTTACTGTGTCTTCTGATTCAGCCGGTGTCGATGTCTCTCCCGAGAAGAATGCTGTAGTGGTCTTCAATTCAGTTGCCACTGAAGGTTTTGATTTCCCAAAGTACATAGCAGGATCTTGAACTTGGTCATAATCCGTTTCCTTCTTTAGCAACTGAATGTGATATGCCCTCAGCGTTCCGATTACACTGTCTAGAGTAAGAGTATAGAATTTATCTTCATCATGCTTTATCAGTGCCACATACATTTCCCATTTGGCAGGCAAAGCATCTAGAATCTTGTTAATTTTCTCTGTTTCACTATACTCCACGTCGTGGCTGTCTAACTCAGTTAGCAAATGATAGAATCGTGTAATAGTCTCATCCAGCTTTTCGTTCTTCAAGGGTTTGAAGATCGCGAACTGCTGCTTGAGCATTTCCATTCGATTCTTTCTGACCCTCGGGTTACGTTCACACCGTTTCTCTAACGCATCCCACAACTCTTTTGTTGTCTTCTGATTACGGAAAGTGTGTAAGATCTCCTGAGGTAACGCCATTCTAATGATAGCGACTGCACGGTTCTCGACTTCATACAACTTTTTATCGTCATCCTTCATCTTTGAATAAGGCACAACCTTTTGTCGTCCTTCAACCTCAGCTGTAGGTGGAATGTATCCTTCATCGATACAAAGTGACATTCGCATATCATTAAACCTCGCGAAGTCGGCAAACCTATCCTTCCACCTGTAATGGTCCTCTAGTTTCATCAACTTCGGTGGAGAATTCGCTTTTCCAACCTCGTGATCCATCTCAATGAATCTCTGTAGAGTTGTCATTGTTTCAAATATTTCTGAATTCAAACTTAAGTAATTTAATTCGAAATTAAGTTAAAGTAATTCTTTCGAATTTGGATAAATTCGAATGTAATTAATTTTAAACTAGTTCGGAACTAAATTCGAAATTAAGTTTGAAGTCCAACTATATTCGAAATTAAAGACAAACTCGACGTCCTCTTAAATTCGAAATCCACAAATTCGAATGAATATTAAATTCGAATTCCCTAAATCGATTTTAGTGTAAAATCGAAACTCCCAGCAAATTCGAATAGGCCAAATTCGAATCAAACTTTAAGGAAACTCGAAAGGATCGTATTTTCAGTCAAACTCGAAAATGAGCAAACCCTAATATCCCTTTAACAAAGTCGAGCGCCACAAATTCGAAAAACGGCTAATACTTCGAGTTTTTCAAGTTTTACAAATTAAACCAATATTTTTACGAGTAAAAATACTGATTTCGATCAAAAACTTGAACTGCAACAAAGTATTTTCCGAGATCTAACTTGATAAGCTCGAAAAACCTTCAAAATCGTGATATTATCCGTCCAGAACGCCAAGAAACCTAGGATGTATCTTATGAACACGAAGAACACCAAGAACACCCCAAAGGTTCTGATACCACTTGTAAGGTCTTGACTCTACGGATCTATCTTGACGCGACACCGTCCTACGAGTGCGGAATCCTCGTTAGCGGCTTGACGGTAAGATCACACTCACGGGAACACGGAGACAACCACGGTGTTATATGAACGACTACGAACGCACCTACACGATGATTCTCTCCGTAAACAACTCTCTGAATACTAGTAAACTCGAGATCGCCTTTGCTTAATCTGTAACAACCTAATTTTGATCTAGTCGTAAATTCAGTAACATTTTGAACTGATAATGCATTAATGTTAAATTATTTGAATTATAATTTAATTAATAATGAAATATTAAATTAAATTATATAAATGTTTAATCTATGAATTTATTAATTATTAAAGAAAATAAAATAAAAGAGATATAATATACAACAATGAAAGTGAGTTAGCTAGCAAATATAACTAGACGACGTATATAAACGAGAAATTTAAACTCAGAATTCAGATTTGTCTCTCTCTCTAACTCTCTCTCTCTAAAACTCTATCTTAGTTTGATTGATATCGTATTGCATGATGTGGGACCTAGACTAGTGAGCACTGCCCCGTAAGGGGTGGTCTTCACAGGATGGTATCAGAGCACTAGTTTGAGTGAATCAAGTATTACGTGAGTATACTTGATCTCAAACTGAAGCAATACATATGTATCAATCATTTAGGTGGTTTGAACTGAGATAGGATGTACAGACTATTAGGATGGGAAAAAGGGTACATAGATCTAAGTCTATAAACTGATAGTTAATTGATTTTAATTTTCAGTAGAAGATGTCAGGATCAGGTGACATACCAAACAACATGACCCCACAACAAATGTTTGAGATGATGCAACAATTACTAGCACAACACTCAGAACAACAGAATAAGATCATGCAAGAACAATTTCAGGCCAGAAATGAGGCTGAAACTAAAAGACGTAATGATAAGAAAAATAAGCGAAAAGATAAACAAGTTCAGAATGAAGAATCTGATTCTGATAACTCTACCCCTGAAACTCAAATCGAGCAGCCTAAAGGCTGTAAATTTAAGGACTTCAAAGCAAGCGGTGCCCTGAATTTCGAGGGTACAGTAGATCCGATTCAGGCGATGGATTGGATCAGTCATACGGAAGAAATATTTAGAATCTCTGACTGTTTAGATTCTAAGAAAGTAAGCTACGCATCTGCGTTGTTTGTTGGAGCTGCTCGTGCATGGTGGAAGACACAGCGAAGTATATACGGGGAGGAAGTCATTCAGACGTTAGAATGGGAGCAGTTTCTTGATATGTTCAATGCAAAATACTGCCCGGTCGACCAGCGAGATAAAATGGAAGTACAACTGATGCAGCTGACTCAGGGAACAAAGACAGTCGACGAATACAAGCACGAGTTTTCACGCCTGATGTAGTTACGGGTATGTTTTTACTTAATTCGATTCCGGCACGTATACTCTTTGATTCTGGCGCAAGTCGTTCTTTTATATCGACTTCTTTTGCATCAAGATTACATAAAGCTCCATCAAAACTCCCTGTGATTCTAGACATTGAGACAGCCAGTAACAATTTCGTTATGGCTGATTCCGTTTACCGAAACTGCACTCTACTTGTAAATAACATTGTATTCAACCTCGACCTCATCCCGATACCTTTAAAAGAGTTCGACGTTATTATCGGCATGGATTGGCTAACGAAAAATGAGGCTATTATTGTCTGCAACCGCCGAATCATCCGAATCAAGACTACAGACGGCCGAGTGTTAGAGATTAAAGGCGAAAAGCGAAAAGGTGATCACTGCTTCATTTCTATTGAAAAAGCACATAAGTATCTATCTAAAGGTCGCGAATCTTATTTGTGCTATGCTTTATCCGAAACCAACCTTGAAAAGAAATCGTTATCTGATATTCCTATCGTCTGTGAGTTTCCGGACGTATTCCCTGACGACATTTCCGGAGTGCCACCAGAACGACAAGTCGAGTTCAGTATTGACTTGGTTCCTGGTGCGGCTCCTATCGCAAAAGCTCCATACAGACTTGCACCTGCAGAAATGCAGGAAATGTCAAAGCAACTGCAAGAACTGTTAGAGAAGGGGTTTATCCGACCGAGTTCTTCTCCGTGGGGTGCACCAGTTCTGTTTGTTAAAAAGAAAGACGGAACTTTCCGTATGTGCATCGACTACCGCGAGTTGAACAAGGTTACAATAAAGAATAAGTATCCTCTGCCCAGAATCGATGATCTGTTTGATCAGTTACAAGGAGCCAGTTACTTTTCAAAAATAGATCTCCGTTCTGGGTATCATCAATTAAAAGTCAGAGATGAGGATATCCCGAAAACAGCCTTCCGAACAAGATACGGTCATTACGAATTTCTCGTAATGCCGTTCGGCTTAACAAATGCACCAGCGGCATTCATGGATCTCATGAACCGTGTGTGCAGACCAATGTTGGATAAATCAGTTATCGTGTTCATAGACGATATTCTGATTTACTCCAAAACGGAGGCTGATCATTCTATTCATCTGCGGCAATTGCTAGAGTTATTAAGAAGAGAAAGACTCTATGCAAAGTTTTCTAAGTGCGAATTCTGGCTCAGACAGGTATAATCTCTATTATATAAGTCTTGAGCTGTTTCCTTAACTATTCTATGATTCACCTCAGAATTTAAATTTCCATCTTGATTTTTTATAGATCCAGTTCCTTGGCCATGTTGTTTCTGGCGAAGGGATTTCCGTTGATCCGTCTAAAGTCGAGGCTGTTCAGAAATGGCAAACACCTCGCAATGCCTCAGAGATAAGAAGTTTCCTAGGATTGGCCGGTTATTATCGGCGATTCATAAAGGACTTCTCAAAGATTGCTGTACCACTTACGATGCTAACACGAAAGAATACTCCTTTCGTTTGGACTGATAAACAGCAAGAGGCATTTGATATTCTGAAGCAAAAGCTTATTCAAGCGCCGATTCTAGCCTTGCCAGAAGGTAATGACGATTTCGTTGTCTTTAGCGATGCCTCTGGTACTGGCTTAGGATGTGTTCTGATGCAAAGGGGAAAAGTAATTGCCTATGCTTCAAGGCAATTAAAAGATTATGAGAAAAGTGCACCAACTCATGATCTTGAGTTGGCTGCTGTTACCTTTGCTCTGAAAATCTGGCGGCATTATCTTTATGGGACTCGGTGTCAGCTCTACACCGATCATAAAAGTCTCAAGTATCTTTTCACTCAAAAAGATCTGAACATGAAACAGCGTCGATCCTTGGAACTTATCAAGGATTATGATTGCGAGATCTTGTATCATCCCGGCAAAGCAAATGTTGTCGCGGATGCATTGAGTAGAAAAGTGTATCCAGAAAAGTGCTGTTATGCCCTGACTCCAGTTATATTCTCTTCTGATCTTCTTGAAGACATCAGAGTTGCTCAAGCCGAAGCGCTGAAAGAAGAGAACATAGATTCTGAAAATCTAAAAGGGCAGTTACAATTTCTAACTCTGAACCATTTGGGACTTCACTGTCTCAAGGGAAACCGAATCTGGGTTCCTAAGTATGGTTCAATCCGCAACACTCTTCTGTCTGAAGCTCATCAGTCCAAGTTATCTATTCATCCTGGCAGCTCAAAGATGTACTTTGATCTGAAAGCTGACTACTGGTGGCCAGGAATGAAGAAAGATATCGGTAAGTGTGTTGAAAGCTGCAGAATTTGTCAGATGGTTAAGGCAGAACATCAGAAACCCTTTGGGGATATGCAACCACTACCTGTTCCTGAATGGAAGTGGGAGCATATAACTATGGATTTCATCACGAAGTTGCCTAAGACCAAAAGACAGCACGACTCCATTTGGGTAGTCGTGGATCGATTAACGAAGTCAGCTCACTTCATACCGATGAAAGAAACATATTCTCTCGATAGATTGGCGCAGCTGTATATCACTGAAATTATATCTCGTCACGGTGTGCCGAAGTCTATCGTTTCTGATCGTGATAGTCGCTTCACATCCAGATTCTGGCAAGCACTACAAGAAAGGATGGGTACTCGGATTTCTATGAGTACTGCTTATCATCCAAATGCAGATGGCCAGAGTGAGCGTACTATCTTAACTCTTGAAGATATGCTTCGTGCCTGTGTTCTTGATTTAGGTGGTAACTGGGATGACCACTTGCCGTTGGTCGAATTTTCATACAATAACAGTTATCATTCTACAATCAAGATGGCTCCTTTTGAAGCTTTGTACGGAAGAAAGTGCAGAACTCCTACCTGTTGGCGCGAAACAGGCGAATCGCCAATAGCGGGTCCTGCCCTTCTACAGTTGACTCATGAAAAGATTCAACTTGTTAGAAGAAATATTCTTGAAGCTCAGAGCAGGCAGAAGTCGTATTATGATAATCGGCATAGATCAATTAGTTTTGCAGTTAACGATTGGGTGATGCTGAAAGTATCCCCAATGAAGAATGTGGTGCGATTTATTAAAAGAAACAAGCTAGCTCCGAGATTTATTGGTCCGTTCAAGATTGTGGAAAAGATTGGAAATCAATCTTATCGTCTTGAACTACCGACTGACTTAGCTGGAATACATCCTGTATTTCATGTTAGTCATCTGAGAAAGAGTTTAGCTGATGAAAGGGAAGTTCAGATACCACATGTTAACCTGCAAATTGATGAGAAGCTTCGCGTGGTTGAAGAGCCAGAACGTATTCTGGACTCGAAGACCAAAAAGCTTCGGAATAAAGAGATACAGATGGTGCTTGTCCAGTGGAAACACCACAAAGGTTCGCATCAGTCTTGGGAATTGAGAGATGTTATGAAAGCTACATATCCCGGTCTGTTCGAATCTAGCTAACTTCGGGGACGAAGTTTGTGCGTGGTGGAGCCCATTCTGTAACAACCTAATTTTGATCTAGTCGTAAATTCAGTAACATTTTGAACTGATAATGCATTAATGTTAAATTATTTGAATTATAATTTAATTAATAATGAAATATTAAATTAAATTATATAAATGTTTAATCTATGAATTTATTAATTATTAAAGAAAATAAAATAAAAGAGATATAATATACAACAATGAAAGTGAGTTAGCTAGCAAATATAACTAGACGACGTATATAAACGAGAAATTTAAACTCAGAATTCAGATTTGTCTCTCTCTCTAACTCTCTCTCTCTAAAACTCTATCTTAGTTTGATTGATATCGTATTGCATGATGTGGGACCTAGACTAGTGAGCACTGCCCCGTAAGGGGTGGTCTTCACATAATCACTCTCTGAAATTCTGCAAAGTCTAATAATTATTCGAGTTAATCCTTAATTACACTGACAGATTCGAGTTTGTCTAGGACAAATTCGAATCAGGCCCAAGGCCCATTCGAATTTACTCTAAATTCGAATTTCACATGTCAAACTTCTAGTAGAACCTATGTTTTAACTTATGTTTGAATTTATATTTGAACTTCTTGTAATACATTACACTAAGTTCAAACACACAATCAATCAATATCAAACACACATAAACACATATGTCAAACACTATTCAATATTCAATACCAAGTTACTTGAGTTACACAAAATGCTAACAAAACTTAGACTGCTATCGTCACACAGAGTGTACTAACACTGTTCATCTGTGGAAATAAAACTTACCTCCACATTAGCTTTTTGGATGTGATCTCTCATAAAGTGATGTTTGAATTCTATATGCTTTTTTGGAATGAAAAACTGGGTTGTTGGAGATAGCTATGGCACATGTATTATCACACAGATAGGAGTTTTCCTATATAGAATTCCATAATCCTCAAGCTGATGTTGCATCCATATAATCTGCCCACAGCAGCTTCCAACAGCGATGTACTCAGCTTCAGCAGTAGAAGTAGAAACTGAGTTCTGTTTCTTGCTACACCAAATGATCTACTTACCACCAAGGAGTTGACATCCACCTGTTGTGCTTTTCCTGTCTAGCCTGCAACATGCAAAATCAGAATATGAATAACCAATTAGTTCAAGGCTGGAGTCTTTGGGATAGCAAAGACCCAAACCTGGTGTAACCTTTAGGTATCTGAAGATTCTTTTTACAGCAGCTAGATGTGATTTCTTAGGATCAGCTTAAAACCTAGCACATAAATAGGTAGCAAACATAATATCTGGTCTACTAGCAGTTAAGTATAGCAAGCTCCCAATCATGCCTCTGTAACCTATTACTGAAACAGCTTTGCCACTGGCATCAACATCCAATTTTACATTGGTTGCCATTGTGGTTTGGACGAGAGAACTTGATCAAATTTAAACTTTTTCAGAAGATCTAGAGTATACTTTCTTTAATTAATAAAAATACCATTTGAGGTTTGTTTTACCTGTAATCCTAGAAAGAAAGTAAGTTCACCCATCATACTCATTTCATATTTTGATTTCATAAGTAGTGAAAAATTCTTGCATAACTGCTCATTAGTAGAACCAAATATTATGTCATCCACATAAACTTGTAGAAGCATAATATCATACTTCACCTTCTTTATGAACAATGTGGTATCCACTTTACCTCTGGAGTAGCCATTGCTCATAAGGAAATCAGTAAGAGTGTCATACCAGGCTCTAGGGGCTTGTTTTAGACCATAGAGAGCTTTGTCCAACTTATAGACAAAACCAAGATGTTGTTCTCTTTTAAAACCAGGAGGCTGCTTAACATGTACTTCTTCCTGCAGCTTACCATTTAAAAATGCATTCTTGACATTCATTTGAAATACCTTCATGCTCTTGTGGGCAGCACATGCTAGAAACAAATGAATTGCTTCTAACCTGGACACTGGAGCAAATGTTTCATCATAGTCTATTCCTTTCTTCTTGTCTATAGCCTTGAGCAACCAGTCTTGCCTTATTTCTAATAACATGACCTTGCTCATCAATCTCGTTTCTGAAAGCCCACTTGGTGCCGATTATAGTTTTACCTTTAGGAACATGGACCAGCTTCCATACATTATTTCTCTCAAACTGATTGAGTTCTTCTTGCATGGCAGTGATCCAATTGACATCTTTAAGGGCATCATCTACTTTCTTTGCCTCCATCAGGGACACAAAACTAGAAAACATACAAAAGTTTCCTAAGATGTCCCATCTTGTTTGTACCCCTTTGTTGACGTCACCAATTATCTGATCATTGGGGTGACACCTGATCCACATAGGATCATGTCTCAATGAAGATTCTTCTATATCATTTTCATCTTCATCAGGTCTTGCAGAACAACTTTCAAGATTTTCAGACACACTGTTATCTTGAGCCTGTTCACCTGTTGAACATGAATCTCTACTGTTGAACACATCAGCAGAGGATCCAGGGAAATCAGCATTGATTGGTTCTGGACATGGTGTATTAATTATGTCAGTAAACTTATTCACACAGGGTGTATCAACATAGTGGAAGCTTTTGAGTCCTTCTCTTCATTGATGGAATGCATGAGATCATCAAAGCTGAACTCTCCTGAAACTGATTCAGGAACAACTTTGGTGGGGGCACTCCTAGACTCCTCAAAGGTAACATTGATAGATTCATCTATCACCTTTCTTTTGTAGCTGTATACTCTGTAAGCTTTAGAGAAAGGAGTTGATCCAACAAACACACCTTCATCAGCTTTGGGTTCAAATTGTGCTAGTAGGTCCCTCTGATTCAGAATGAAGTAGGGACATCCAAACACATACAAATAGCTAATATTGGGTGTCCTCCCTTTGATTAACTCATAGGCAGTCTTGTTGAATCTTTTCACCACTAAGGATCTGTTTTGAGTAAAGCAGGAAGTGTTGACAGCTTCAGCCCAAAATGATGAAGGCAAACCTGATGCACACAGCATGGTCTAGCAGCTTCAATGAGGGTTCCGTTCCTCCTTTCAGCAACTCCATTTTGTTGTGGAGTTCTTACAGCTGAAAAGTTTTGTGAGATCCCTCTTGATTCACAGAAGTCCTCAAGAGCACTGTTTCAGAATTCAGTACCATGATCACTTCTAAGTTGCTTGACTTGAGCAGAGTTCAGAACCTCCATCTTTTTGATAAATCCAATAATTTCTCTGGCACCCTTTCCTTTGGTCTTCAAAAAGATCACCCATGTAAACCTGGAGAACTCATCAACCAGTACTGAAGTGTATTTTCTACCTCCTAGACTTGGGACATTGACAGGTCCAAACAAGTCCATGTGGATTAAGAAGAGAGGAGTTCAATAGAAAAATTATGCTTGGGTTTAAAAGATGTTTTTCACTGCTTGCCTTTCCCACAAGCTCTGCAGAGTTTATCCTTAACAAAGGTTATAGAAGGCAAACCTGTTACCAACTCTTTCTTACAGAGTTTGCTGATATTCTTGAAGTTTAGGTGTGATAGCCTTTTGTGCCATAACCAAGTTAGGTCTGCATTGCTCCTTGAGATAAAGCAGGTTTCAATAGTGGGATCAGCAGATTTCATGTCCACAACATATACACATTTCTTCCTTTGTACATACAACACAACTTTTCCTTGGGAATCCAGTATGTACCCCAGGTGCTCATCAAAATTAACCTTGTAGTCAGCATCACACAGTTGATTGATGCTTACAAGATTGTGTTTTAGCCCAGACACATAGGCTACTCTTTCTAATATAGCAGCAACAGCTTGAAGGGTTCCATATCCTTCTGTGGATCCATGAACATTATCACCATAGGTGACTTTTGGCCCTTTTTCAGGCCTGAGATCACTCAGTAAGTCCTTGCAACCTGTCATGTGGCCTGAGCAGCCGTTGTCCAAGTACCAAACCTGAGATGGTTGTTTAACGTGTAAAGTGTCATGGGAAAATGTTATTTTTAGGGGAACTCATCATAAGGATGAGTTCTCCTTCTTCATCAACATTTGTTGATGGACCAGTAAGATCAACACTGATATTTCCTATCTGGATTGTATCAGCTTCGATACTATCCTCATTGACCATGTTACTTCCAACACTGCTAGTTTTTGCAATGTTGGAATTAGCAGTGTCAGCAGGCCTCATGTCCTCAGTTTCAGGACAGTCTTTGGCCATATGTGTCTTCTTCCCACATTTATAACGTTTTCTCTTTTTAGACTTTTTGGAAGAAGTACTTCCAAAAACACATTCTGGAACATTTTTTTTGGACTTCTCAGCAGGTTTAGCAAACTTTTTACTATTTTTAGAAGAATCAACAGTTTGAGTGGAAGGCACAATAGCAACAGCTTTACGTGTTTCCTTTTTCCTCTTTTTAAGAAGGAAGAGATCAAATATTGGAAGTTTGATCGGCTTTTGTCCTTTTATAGGTTTGGGAAACTTATTCCCAACTTTCTCAGGTTGAGCAATGGCTTTTCCTTTGCCCTTAATGAGATGTGATGGATGTTGCCTATCAACATAATCACTGCTTCTGGTTTTGAAAGACTTACCTTCATTTATATCCAGTTTTCCACTATGATTTAAAAACTTATTTTAAATCAGAGCAGATTTACTTTCAACATGAGACCTACCCCTGTTGAAAGTCGGCTGCTTACCTTTTGAAAACTTTTTCTCAAAGTGTTCAACATCAAAAGGATTAACAAGTTTCTTACCATCAGCTTTAGATCCAGAACCTGTCTTGTTGATAGGTTTAGTGTCCAAAGCTGCAGTTTGAACTTGTTTTCCCTTCTTTTGCTTGTGTGAACCAGTTGTGCACTTAGCAGGCTGATTTGATGGAGAACACATTCCATCATCAGTCATTAGAACTTTTTCACACAAGCTGTCATTGTTTTGAGGCCTGACGAACCTATTTGTTGAGACTAGCTTTCCATTTACTCTCTGAATGAAAGTACTTGGAAGCTCACAAAGAGTGGAAAAGTCTTTTTCCAGATTATTTATCTCAAAATTTGAAGTTGTTGTATCAAGATCCCCTCCAAGATAGGCTTGGATTTGAGCAGGGATCTGTTGACTGATACAATGATCGACTTATTGTGCAGATTGGCACCAAGAGTCAACAATCTTTTGGAGCTTGGCATGCTTTGTGTCTGTTTCTCTCTTTTCTTCTAATAAAATGGTATTGATGTGTTTTACTTCATCAAGTTCAGTTTCCAACTTATGGAAGCTGTCCAGCTTATTAGATTTTATCTCAAGATCAGTTTTTAACTTAGAGATCTCAAAAAACAAAGCATCATGCTTCTCAATAGCAGCTTTTAGATCAATAAATAAATATTCAAACATTTTTACTTCTTCATCAGAACTGTAATCCATAAAATTTTGTACCTTATACACCATTGTTGGGTTCCGGTTCTCCAAGCTGCTAAGAGCCTCAGCTCCAACCAGGTCCTGTTTGAAATTGCTTGTTTACGGTACATCAGTGTTGGTCATCAGACAATTGTAATCTTCTTCATCTGATGAAGAGTCAGATTCCTCTCAGTCACATTACTCAGCCATAAGTCCCTTCTGCTTGTTGGAAGCCATTGAGTTTTCCAACTTTCTCAGCTTAGCCATGGCCATTAGGTACTTAACCCTGTAGCAATCATCCTTATTTGTCTTGTATAGTTTGGATGTTGAGCCAACAGCTTTAGACACACAGTCAACAGCTATATGGCATGTTTTGCCACATTTAAAGCACTCAGCCTTAGTTTTGTCAAATGCTTTCTTTTTTGTTAGTGCATCCTGTGTGACGATAGCAGTCTAAGTATAGATGATATTTTGTAATAGTCAAAGTGTTCATAATTGCATACTAATACATGTTTGATATATGTTTGTTATACGTTTGATATATGTTTGATATTCATATTTATAGTATGTATGTTTGAACTTGGTTGTAATTGATGTTTGCAATAAGTTCAAAGGTAAGTTCAAACATAAGTTCAAAGGTAAGTTCAAACATAAGTTCAAAGGTAAGTTCAAACATAAGTTCTAGAACAAGTTCAAAGACAAGTTCTAGAATAAGTTCAAAGGCCCTGGTTCGAACTTATGGTGGACAAGTTCGTGGGCTTGGGCCTTCTCGAACTTGTCCAGGGCAAATTCGAAATTGATTCCTATAAATAAGAGTTAATCAGTTTTGATTAACAACCTTTGCAGAATTAATCATCCGGGCGATTACGAACTTGCAGAAATATTAGAGTGTGTTCTTGGAGAGAATCACGTGTCGGGATGTTCGGGTTTGAGTCTATCATCGTGTGTGTCTCCGTGTTTCGTGTGTGTGATCGTCCGTCAAACCGCTAACGAGGATTCCGCACTCATTGGACGGCGTCGCGTCAAGATCGGATCCGTAGGTGGGTGACCTTACTAGTGGTATCAGAGCCATAATGGTGTTCATAGTGTTTTTCGCGTTCATCTTAAACATTCTTGGTTTCTTGGTGTTTTGGACGGAAAAACACATCTTTTATTAGTTTTTCGAGTTATACAAGCAACGTAACGGAGAAAAGTTCAAATTAGTTCATTATTTTAGTCGAAATCATAGTTTTTAATCCTAAAAACTTTGGTTTAAACTGAAAACTTGAAAAAATCGAACTTTTGGCCGTTTCTCAAACTTGCGGCGCTCGAACATGGGGGTATTAGGGTTTATTCGAATTTGTCAGAAATTTCGAACTTGTCAGAAAATATGCGCCTCTCGAACTTGATTTAGGGCTTCCTTCGAATTTGACTAAAATTCGAACTTGCTAGCATCGAATTTGTCAGATTTCGAACTTGTCAAAAATTAAGTTCAATTCGAACTTGTCTTTCAGTCGTACTTGTTGATTCGAACTTACTTAAATTCGAATTTAATTTCAAACGAATTTAACATTAAATTAATTCGAACTTCCATAAGTTCGAAAGGGTTTATTTTAAATTAATTTTAAATTAAGTTATCTAAGTTTGAATACAAAAAGTTTCGAAAGGATGACCAGTTCGCAAAAGTTTATCGAAATGGACCACGAGGGTGGCAAGGCAAATTCTCCGCCAAAGCTAATGAGGCAAGACAAATTCTCCGCAAAAGTTTATCGAAATGGTGGAAGGATAGGTTTGCCGATTTTGCTCATTTCAATGACATGCGAATGTGGATTTGTATCGATGAGGGATACATTCCACCTACACAAGAGTTTGAGGGCCGTCAGAGAGTCTTAACCTATCAGAAAATGAAGGATGATGATAAGAAACTATATGAGGCCGAGAACAGACCACTTTCAATCATTCGTATGGCATTACCTCAGGAGATTCTGCACACCTTACGGAATCATCGTACTTCTAAAGAGCTATGGGATGCTCTCGAGAAGAGGTGTGAGGGAAATCCGAGGGTTCGTAAAGGAAGGACAGAGACACTGAAACTGCAGTTCGCGATTTTCAAGGCATTGAAAACCGAAAAGCTGGATGAGACAATAACGAGATTCTACCATTTATTGACAGAGCTAGATAATCACGATGTTGAGTATCGTGAAATTGAGAAGATAGAGAAACTTCTTGATGCTTTACCTGCGAAGTGGGAAATGTACACAAAGCTTATAAAGCATGATGAAGAAAAATTTGAAACTCTTACTCTAGAAGGAGTTATTGGTACACTGAGGGCTTACAATTTTTAGATACTTAAGAAGGAAAGGGAATATGATCAGGTCCAAGATCCAGAGATGTATTTTGGAAAGTCAAAACCTTCTATCGCAAGTGAACTGAGTCGAACACTAGAGCCTTCATGGCTGAAGTGACAGAGATTGGGGATAACGAAGCATAGGAAGTAACAGAGGACAACTAACAGAATGATACAAAACCTGTGATAGTGGAGAAGTCAGACAATCAGACCATTCTAAAGTTTGCCGCACGGATGGCTAACGTGGAATCGGATCACAAAAAGGTAATTCTGAACTTATATACATTTCGTGACTTATGTGTTTTATGTGCTACTTCCAATGATAGATTGAACTTAGTTCTAGAAACACATAACAATCTAACTGCTCAAATACAATCATTAAAATCAGATAATGCTAGTCTCATAGACCAAGTCGAAAACTCCTACGGGACGAGGGTAAAATGTATCAGGAGTGATAATGGAACGAAATTTAAAAACACAGTAATTGGTGTATATTGCCTATCTAAAGGCATAGTGCATCAATTTAGTGGACCATATGACCCACAACAAAATGGGGTGGCAGAACGAAAAAGCAGGACTTTGATTGAGGCAGCAAGGACCATGCTCTCGGATTCAAAGCTTCCTACCATGTTTTGAGGGGAGGCAGTGAATATCGCATGTCATGTTCTAAACAGGGTCCTTACGGTCAAGTCACTGAACAAAACCTGTTATGAAGTTCTGAATAAAAGACCACCTAATTTAACAGGCTTTGAACCGTTTAGGGTACCGTGTACTTTATTGAAAACAAAACATCAACCTAAGTTTGGTGAAAAGGTTGACAAAGGATATTTCCTAGGTTTTGTGCCTAACTCACCAAACAAAAGAGTTTTTAACAAAACAAACGGTACGGTAGAAATTGTGTTTAACATTGATGTTAAAAGTTATTCACATGAACCCCAAACTGGTCCTGAGTGGTTATTTGATTATGACTTATTGTTTGAATCATTTAACATATCAGTTAGTGGAAATGCAGGTACATTGGAGAATGACTTCTTGTCATTAAGCCTGAATGAAGACAATCAAGGTTTTTCAAAGACAAGCATTCCATCAACTTCTGAGCCTACAACGACAGAAGATAGATCTCCATCAGAGAATGAACCTGAGTTACCTACAATCGAGAATCAGACTACTACTTCTAACTCCGAGGACAGTGATCATGAGGAAGACAATGTACCTTCTGAAGTCGTACCCCCATTAGATGAAATAGGATCAAACTTAGGAGACAATCTTAGGGTCGATGAGATTGAGACACCAAGGATAAACAAGGATCATCCGATTGAGAGCATCATAGGAAATCTGCATACTGGTGTGAGAACTTGGAGTAGTGTGAGTAATAACACGGTACTGTTATCGATGATCAACGAATCCGAGGACTTTCACACTTGTCTTTATTCATGTTTCATCTCGCAAGTAGAGTCGAAGAATGTGCAAATGGCACTGAAAGATAACTCTTGGGTTGAAGCCATGCAAGAAGAACTGTCACAATTCAGAAAGCTTGAAGTGTGGGATTTAGTGACGCTACCCGAGGAGAAGTTGCTATAGGAACCAAATGGGTTTTTATGTGCAAGAGAGATGATCGGGGTATTGTTACTCGTAACAAGGCAAGGCTTGTGGTAAAGGGATTCAACCAAGAAGAGGGAATTGACTACAACGAGGTGTTCGCACAAGTGGCAAGGCTCGAGGCAATTCGTCTGTTTCTGGCCTTCGCGTCCTTGAAAGGGTTTAAAATCTACCAGCTGGATGTAAAGAGTGCATTCCTGTACGACAAGGTGAAGGAACTGGTGTACGTCGAACAACCGCCTGGGTTTACTGATCCAAAGAATCCCGACAGAGTTATCTTGTCCACGTGATAATGGTATGTTTTGCGCCAAAAAAGGCGGGATTTGACACGATGGTGTCTAAATTGCAATCGGCATTGATTGCATTGGTGTACAACAAGAACTTCAGTTTTTCCGAGATGTTTTTCGGGGAGTTTGTGCATCAGATCACAGCTCCGATCAGGGAAAGATTTTTGATGTATCCCCGGTTCGCCATGATGATCATACGTCATTTTTTGCCAAAATTGCCACCACTTCCAGATCAAAGTGGCGTGGCCTTGATTTATAAGAGAATTTTTGCTGACAGCCAGACACATAACGCAAACAATTGGAAGATATGGATCGCGTTTAGTTGTCAATAGAAGGAGATCGACAAGACCGACTCTAATTGATGAAGAGACCGAAGAATCCGAATTTGAAGAAGAAGAAGTTCCTCTCGTTCCTAGGCATAGGGCGAGAAGGCATAGGTTTATGCAGGGAGCTCCATCAACTTCAGCTTCTCCATCCGTGTTACCGGCTGCTCCATCAACATCAACCACAGCTCCAACTACATCCGCCCTCATTCCATCAACTTCGACTTCCTTCATAAAAAATCAGTGGTTCACTGAGTTGAAAGGAAAGGTGAACTTCCAAACAGTCCAAATTTACCATTTATCAACAGATGTGAAAGAGCAGCAGCAGCATAATGCTCGATTAGATCAAGAAAATGTCGAGTTAAGGACAACTGTGGCTGATCAACAGTCTGAGCTGAGGACAATGAAGACTCTCCTTGAGCAAATATTGAAAGATCTACGAGCTCAGGGGGAGAGTAGCTGCAAGGAGGATCAGTTGAGAGTGAGGAGAGACAACGACGAAGGCAATGATCCAGATGCCCAAAGAGAAGGTGAGCTAGCAGATCTTTCCCAAAAGACTGCTCAGCAAGCACTCATTCAAGGGGAGCCTAGTAAGTCTAGTATGGGAGAAGGAGGTGAAGCCGAAGCTTCAAAAAATGTTAGTACATCCTGTGTGACGATAGCAGTCTAAGTATAGATACCATTTTGTGTAAACTAATTTAATTGATATTGAATATTAACAAGTGTTTGATATATGTTTGATTATATATGTTTGATATTAATTGTTCGTATGTTTGAACTTAGGGTAACGTATTACAATAAGTTTAAACATAAAGTTCAAAGATAAGTACAAACATAAGTTTGAAGTCAGATTCGAATTTTTCTAGAAGGACATGTTCGAATAGGCCTTGGGCCAAGTTCGAATTTTTCCTAGACAAAGTCGAACCAGTCAGTATAATTAAGGGTTAATTCGATTAATTATCAGACTTTTTGCATAGACTTTTGGAGATTTCAGAGAGTTTAAGCAAAAGGCGATCTCGAACTTGGTAGCATTTGGAGAGTTTCGTGTGGAGAGAATCACAGTGTTGGGATGATCCGTTGCTCGTCTATCACCGTGCTAGTCTCCGTGTTTCGGTGTGCGTGGTCTTACCGCCAAGCCACTAACAAGGATTCCGCACTCGTTGGAAGGTGTCCCGTCAAGATAAGATCCGTAGTCAGCAGACCTTACAAAGAATGTTGAGCGTGAGATGATTGAAGCGTTAATGGATCTTGACGATGAAGACGAGTTAGGCTTTAATAAAGAAGAGCTTGAGGAAGGGGAGTTCATTCCATAGGAAGTTGTGGACTGGAAATTAGATGATGAAGTTATTGAAGATGAAGATGATGATGTAAATGAAGTATTGATCCCGAAGCAGCTTGTAACCGAACAATATGTAGATAATGATCAGAATGTGATAGATTTAGATGAGCTTAACTTAGCATCTATGGATGAATTAGAATCTGATCTAGCTGAAAGGGAATAAACGAAAGAAGAAATGATCAGGCTATGGTTTAAGATGGAGGAGAAGAAGACTGAGATTGCTGTCAAGAAGAAAATGAGATTGCCAAATCCAGGGAAGCTGTCAGGAGGTATCTTCAGCTGGTTCTTCGACAGAGAATTTTGCAGTTGTTTGTGTTTAAAAGAAGAGACGGGCTTCAGTATTTGAGGAGACCCTTAAAGGTTTTTAATACATTGCCCAAATGCGAGGTGAAAGAACTTGCCTGGAAGGAGCTTATTAACTTGGGAGATGACCCTTACGCTGTAGTGATAACAAAAATCATCAGAAGGGAGGGAAGATCTGGGAAGTTTGAAAAGATAAAGTCGAGGTCAGGAAAAAGGGTTGAAGATGAGACGAGAATTGATCCCCACACAGGCAAACCTTGGGCTAGGATGGTTACAAGCCAGTCCGGTGTCTGAAGAAAGTTCCATTGAAGTCTATGCCACAGGATGTACTCACAAACATGAAGTGGTGGTATGTAGACAATGAAATGGCTGAAGCAGTGATGGAGGATCTAGATGAGTAGACAATTTTCAAAGTATATGATCCACTGCATCTGATTAACCTATCCAAGGATGACCTGAAAAAGTTTCATGATCAGCCGATTCTCTTTCACGAAGGCTGGAGATCTGAAGGCAAGAAGTTCCCTAAAGTGGTAAGGGGTTGTATAGAGCAGGTATTATATGCAAGTAGTAGTTTGTATAAATCTAGTACTTAGAAAAAATATATGTAGTTAGAAGCTATCGTCAAGGGGGAGTCTGTTAGTGCATCCTGTGTGACGATAGCAGTCTAAGTTTAGATGATATTTTGTAATAGTCAAATTGTTCATAATTGCATATTAATACATGTTTCATATATGTTTGATATATGTTTGTCATATGTTTGATATATGTTTGATATTGATGTTGATTGTATATATGTTTGAACTTGGTTGTAATTGATGTTTGCAACAACTTCAAACATAAGTTCAAAGGTAAGTTCGGGTTTGCGTCTATCATCATGTGTGTCTCTGTGTTTCTTGTGTGTGATCGATCCGTCAAACCGCTAACGAGGATTCCGCACTCGTTGGACGGCGTCGCGTCAAGATCGGATCCGTAGGTGGGTGACCTTACATTTTTTATGGCACCTGACTTCTTTTACAGCATATATCCACCAAACCTCTTCTTATTGAACTTTCTGACAAGCATGGCAACCATTTTCTCATCATCAAATTTAGTAAGATCTTCACAGTCTTCTTCCTCAGACAACTTCCATTTCATCATCAGCCTGTTGATCAGCTTGTGTGAACACAACACACACTTGACGAGCAGGTTGTCTCACGCTGGCCACTAAGGCAGCACCTCTTTTGGACATTTCCAAGGCATTTTTTTTCTGTTGCCTTGATTGTTCATCATTTAGTAAGGACCCATACAGATTTACAAGATCTATACCTTTGATGGTGCCTGAGTTTTTGAGGATAGTAGAAAAATAATTCTATTCCTCAGGCAGAATGTCCAAAAACTTGTTTACCAGAGTTAGACTATCCTTGGTGATCCCAACAGCTTTTAGATCATTGATTAGAGCAGTGAACCTGATATATGTTTCAGTGAAAGACTCCTTTGGCTTTACAAAGAAGAGTTCATACTGTCTAACAAGATTGTTAATCATCTTATCTAGAGTGATAGTGGGACCATCATAGACGGTACACAAAGTATCCCACATCTCCTTTGCAGTCTTCATTTTCTCAACCTGTTTGAACACATCATCAGGAAGAGAAATAACCAGGTTGTTCCTGGCCCTTGCATCAAGAGCAACCTGCCTTTTGTATTCATCAGACCATTGAGCTTTTGCCTTTTCAAAGGTCCTGATTTCAGGAATAGCTCCTTCAGTAGCAGGAGTGATAGTAGTAACAGAAGTCGGCACATAGAGACCTTCCATTACTATCTCTGGTAGTTGTACATCCAGATTCCCTAAATAGAGAAACATTCTGCACTTCCAACCAGAGAAGTTCTCATGATTGAACTTGGGGGGTTTTGCCATTGAACCATTGTCATAGTAAGAGGAAGAGCTGGCAACATTGTTGTCCATGGTGGGAAATAGGGAGAATGAGAGATCTAGAGTTAACACACACTCTATCTGCTCAGATACCAGTTGTAGGTCCCAAAAAGTTTCCCTAGTATGTTGCTCTAAGCTATAGAGGGGGGTGAATACAACTATTTAAAATTCAACACACTTTTCTCAATGTTTGTGTATAGTATCAACAAGTGTTAATTACAAACAAGCCTGAACAACAGAATGGTTCAAGCTGAGATGACAGATACAACAGATGTTTAACTAACCCAAGACACACTTAGACTATATACAATGAATACACTCACTAAGATGAACTCACTGTTTACAAGACAAACAGACGGACAGCTTGAACAAGAATAGCTTGGACACACGTTACTATTTTATTCAAGTAGACTTGCATGCATGAAAACACACTTCTTTGCATGTTCTGAATATCACACTCTTGGTTATCTCACATTCCTTAGAAGCTTCCTTTTATACTCTCACTAAGAATCTCAGTGAAGCTGCATCATCGGACATTGAGATAGTGGGATGTCTTTCCAAAAAGAAAAAACAACTTTTCTGCACGTTCTGACAAAGCAGAATTGTCTATACATTGCAAAATCTTTGTCTTTTCTTTTTTTGTCTCTATTGTAGAAGGCTTTAACCAAAAGAAGAATGTCAACTTTAAACCATTCGTCTTCTGTTATGGCCATTTTGATATAAGAAATGGTCTATTACCCATTTCAAATATCCACTTTGTCTTCATGTAACAGAACAACGTAGGCAGTCTTTGCAGCTTCTGTTTTCCACTTTGTCTTCGACTTTGTAAACTAATCTTGTAGTACAAAACAATACATGATGACATGAAAACATATTCCATAAAGTGTTTAGCCTGTTCACAAAGAATAGAACACTTAGAATTTGTCCAAACTGCTCAACAGGATACAATAGCGTAGACAATTTATGTCCAACCTATTCAACAGAATAGAACAGCTTGGACACTCTGCCTCAGTTGCAACATATGCAACAAGGTAAACAGCTTTAACTAATATTGCAAATCACTTATCAGGTTTCAATAAGGCATTAGCAAGCCTTAAAATTATACCTTCAAGTGCATCAAACAGGTTTGATTAATAATCTCCCCTTAAGATGTAGAATAGGTTTGACTAAGGCCTTTTGTGCCTAACACATAGTCAATGTACCATGTATAGAACCTATTAATGCTGATTTCCCTGAATCCTCAATTGATGTGTTCAAAAATAATGATTCATTTTCAATGGTTGAACAGGCTCAAGATGTAAGTGTGTCTGAAAATCTTGAGAGCTGTTCTACAAGGCCTGATGTGAATGAAGCTGATTCAGAGGAATAATAATTGAAACATGATCCTAAGTGGATCAAATGTCATCCTAATGATAAAATCATTGGTGATATCAACAAAGAAGTACATACAAGGTGGGACAGTCTTGGAAACTTTGGTATGTTTTCTAGTTTTGTGTCCCTACTGGAGCCAAAGGTAGTTGATGATACACTAAAAGATGCCAATTGGATCACTGCCATGCAAGAAGAACTCAATCAGTTTGAGAGAAACGAAGTATGGCAGCTGGTCCCTATGCCTAAAGGGAAAACCATAATTGGCACAAAATGGGTTTTTCAGATTCAAGATGGATGAGCAAGGTCATGTTATCAGAAATAAGGCATGTCTTGTTGCTCAAGGGTATAAACAAGAATAAGGTATTGATTATGATGAAACATTTACTCCAGTGGCCAGGTTAGAGACAATTTATTTGTTTTTAGCCTATGTTACCCAGAAGAGCATGAAGATATTTCAAATGGATGTAAAGAGTGCATTTTTGAATGGAAAGCTGCAAGAAGAGGTATATGTCAAGCAGCCTCCAAGTTTTAAAATTGAACAACATCCAGGTTTTGTCTATAAGTTGGACAACACTCTATGGTCTGAAACAAGCCCCTAGAGCCTGGTATGATACTCTTTCTGATTTCCTTATGAGCAATAGTTATTCCAGAGGTAAAGTAGATACTACATTGTTCATAAAGAATGTGAAAACTAACATAATGCATGTTCAAATTTATGTGGATGACATTATATTTTGTTCTACCAATGAACAGTTATGCAAGAATTTATCAACCTCAAATGGAATTTTCATAAATCAAAGAAAGTATACGTTAGATCTATTGAAAAAGTTTAAATTTGATCAATGTTCTCCCATCAAAACCCAATGACAACCAATGTAAAATTTGTTGCTGATACCTGTGGCAAAGCTGTTTCAGTAACAGCTTACAGAGGTATGATTGGGAGGTTGCTGTACTTAACTGCTAGTAGACCAGATATAATGTTTGCCACCTGTCTATGTGCTAGGTTGCAAGCTTATACAAAAGAATCACATCTAGCTGTTGTAAAAAGAATCTTCAGATACTTAAAGTGTACACCAGGTTTGGGTCTTTGGTATCCCAAAGACTCAAGTCTTGAACTAATTGGATATTCAGATTCTGATTTTGCAGGTTGTAGGCTAGATAGAAAGAGCACAACAGGTGGATGTCAACTCTTTCGTAGAAAGTTGATCAGTTGGTGCAGCAAGAAGCAGAATTCTGTTTCTACTGCTACTGCTGAAGTTAAATACATTGCTGCTGTGGGCAGTTTCTATGGATGCAACATCAGCTTGAAGATTATGGCCTTGTATATAGAGAAATTCCTATACTGTGTGATAATACATGTGCGATAGCCATCTCAAATAATCTAGTATTCCACTCTAGAACAAAGTATATTGAGGTTAGACATCACTTCATAAGAGATCACATCCAAAAAGGTAATGTGGAGTTAACTTTTATTCCCACAGAAGAACAGCTTGCAGATATTTTTACCAAACCTCTTGATGAAAATAGGTTTTACCTTGTGTGCAAGCTCGGAATGTTAAACAAAAGTGACTAAGAGTCCTTGATGTTCTAAAACTACTTGTTCCAATCTGATAAAATTTTACAAAGCAACTTTGGCAGAAGAGGTTTCATCCAATCTGTACTTAGCCAGTCTCTTAAAATTTGAACAGGTTTGACAAGTAATAGGTTTGGCAAAATAAGTTTTCTCTCAAACCTATTCTGCTGATTAAACCTGAGTCCTACTCACTCTATACTCTGTTATACAAGGCAAAGCCTTGTAACCTGTTTAGCTAGTGAACAGGTTTCACACTGAAACCTGTTCTAATGTTACTGCACAGGTTTGAACAACAACTTTGAATATAAGCTTTTATTTAACATTACTTCACATTTAAGTTAGTTAAATTATGTATTTATTTATCTTAGATACCTGCGGATAATATGAGTTATGTGTGTTAGTGGAAAAAAAGGTCAAGTTGGTCTGACAAATGTGCTGACGTGTTAAACCGTTCCGTTTTCCGTTAGTAACATTTCATATCAACCGCCCAATTTTTTCCCTCTCCTACTCTCTCACATTCAAATCCTATAAATACCCATATCACTCCTTCATTTTCTTTTTCCTTAGTGCATCTATACCCTCTGCAAAACCCTAAAAGACTTAGTGTCAAAAAGCTCGTGCATCCTCACCTACTCTAAGAAATGGCCTCCCAAAATAACCTCCTTGTTCCTGTGTTTCTTTGTCATGAGGTTGAAAAGCATCCCTCAGTCACCACCATGTTAACCATTAAACCAACCAACTACATTGCAAACTTAATTATTCCCAAAAACTACATTGGAAAAGGTTATGAACAAATGGTGGAATTCAAATAGGCTCATCCGCTAACTGTGCTATGACGACCACTCATTCATCATTAAATGGATCTGCTCGTCGAACAAAATATAAATAGCTTCGAGCCAATAAAGTCTATGAATATTGACTCAAGAACTAATAGCTCCTAGTGTCATGTTCCAATAGATGGTGTATGAGTTTTGGTATACTTGCTCCTACGACCCTGCTACCAAAACCATAAGGGGAACCATTCTCAACAACACCAAAGCTGTTGAGATCACTACTGCTCTTCTTCGGGAAGTACTCCACCTTCCAGTTGCTGAAATATATGACAAACCTCAGCCAGAGAATGATCAAATGGGGAATTTGTTACGGTGCTGTGGCGTATCAGAACCAAGAGTGGGTGCAACCTTATTCAGGAAGGAGCTATCACCAACTTATAGTTTTTCACCTCAGTGGTGATGAGCTTAAGTTGCAAAGTTGGTTCTTTCGACCAGCTTAGAAGGGATGAAGTTCAAGTAGCCCTATAGTTTGTGGATGAGACTACTCTGAACATGGCCAAATGGATATTCTTAAATCTGAGGAACTTGGTGGAGCAAGAACAGCGTCCAGCTGCCGTTAGATACCCCAGATTTCTGAGTCTGATCTTCAAGCATGTTTTTGGTGAGCATCTTTACAACTCCCAACCTTACTTGACAACCATGATGTTTCCTGTCATTGGAAACAGGGTACTTTACACCTCTGTTCCTGCTGATGAACCTCCTCTAGCAACACCAATGAGGAGGTTACTTGGTTTGGTGGAAGAACCTTCTACTCAGGAGGTGAATCCAACCTCTGCTCCTGCAGGAAAATCCAAATCACAGACCAAAAAGGCAAAACGTGCCTTGAAGTCTAGTGAAGCTGGGCCTGTCACCAAGAAGGCTAAAACAGCAAAGTCTGCTTCCTTCGTCTCAGTGGCTGAGGGGACCACGCTAAGTCTACTCCATAAGCCTCAGTGGCTGAGGGGGAGCAGGCTGGTTACCCTGGTTCATCTATTGAACCTGAAGCCTTAGTGGCTAGTGCCTCTGTGGCTACTAAGACTATGGAACAAGTTCCACCACCTGTTTCTAGCCTAGTCTCTCCACCAGTCCATCAGAACAACCCATCTCCTCTCCTCAATACCCCACTCTATCCTACAACAGGCAAAGGAGAAAGTCCTTAGCTAAAAAGAAAACCTCCACCACTCAAACAAGCCCCTCTAACCCCTCTCAAAAGGAGTCAGTTGAAAAAGAGGCCACACCTGCTGCATCTCCTTCTCCTATTTTAGGAGAAGGAGAAGCTTCTATAGAGCATGCCTCACTCCAAACTAAGTCTATTCTGGGTCAGCCTGAGCACTCTAGTTCCTCATAAAAGGAACCAGTTGTACACATGGAGTCAGCCGCATCCACTATCCAAGCCTCTCAACAAGCTGAAGATATTGAAAGACAGGAGCACTCTCCACTTCATACTGAGTCCACACAGTCTCCCTCTCATATTTCTCCTTCACATCCTGAGTCTGCACAAGGTGCCAAACCTACTGGTAAAAGCCGACCAGCAGATCGACCTTCCACTTCTGCTCCTCATGATGCAGCTGTTCAATCCCCAATAGCTACTGAAGGACCAACATTTCAAGCTGATGAGCCTCAGGGTATAGAACAACCCTCTGGTGAAGCTGCTCCCCAAGTGCAAATTCCATCATCAACTTTCACCATTGATGATGAAATGTACATCTCTTCTCCCCATGTAGAGGTGCCTATAAACCAAGGCACTACTAAGGGAACCACCCATGGTCTTGATGAAGGTGTCACAATGATAGTGACATCTGAAAGGCAAACATCCCCCATAACCTCACCTCATGACGGATGCAGTTTCAGCCACTGCTGAAGGTATTCTTGACCCTTCCAAACTGGGTCACTTGGCATATGCCCAGGCTATGGAACTTCTCTCTAAAGTGCCCCTGCCATGACCCATTGATCCTCATACTCCTTAATCCTCACCATTACACTCATCCCCATCCACACAATCAAAACAATCCACCCATACTCCTCCATCGCCCAAAGATCTTTCTTTGAAGGAACAACATTCTGTGCTGTCCAACAAAGTTAGCTCTTTGGAAACCTCTATCACTATCCTTCACTCCACAATAGCAGACTCTATGTCTGCTTAGCTTAAAGGTTTTTTTGATACGTTCAAGACTTCCTTTCCAACCCCTGCTCCCCAGCCTGGTTACTCTTCACAGCTGCTTGCACTCACTGCACAACTACAACAACGCTTATCTTCCCTTTCATCATTTCTAGCTCATCAACAGGACTTTGTGTCCAACCTGCCAGCTATTTCCCAATAACTGTCAAGTATTGTTGAAACCTGCTCTACCACACTTCCCTCCACCTTGGCATCTCTAAATACCTTAGTGGTATCCCTATCAAACTCAATGGAAGCAGACATTGATGATATGCAAGATTCTCTTGAACTAACTCTTGCACAACTTCAAAGTCTGGTGTTCACTAACAATGACAGGGCTGCTATTTCCCAGCTTTCCACCTTTTCCAATTCCCATTCTTCTTTCCTTGAAACCTTTGTTACCCAGTTATCAGAGGACATGGACAACCTGACTTTCTTAGTGTATAGCCTGGTTGGTTCAAGACCTGTTACCAAACCTGCTGCAGCCAAGCCTGTTGGATCCATGCCTTCAGGAAGACCCGATGTTGAAGGCTCAGTGCCATCTCCTTCAAAGGGGAATAAATCTTCATATCCCTCTAAGGAGAAATCAGCTTCAGTCGGCCAAGCAGCAGATCATTTATAAACTGGTGATGTTGTAGGTACTTCCACAGCTGCTGACCCTACTCAGGCTAGATCTCCAAGCCCTGTACCCTGCTAATGAGCCAATCAAAGAAGGTGAGAATGAGCAAGGTTCAAAAGTCTTAGTGACCAAAGCATAGCCTATGTCCTCTGACCCTTCATCAACAAATGCCCAGTTCTACTTTGACAATATGCCAAGGAAAAAGTTCCTTGATGTAGCTGACAAAAGACTTGCCAAAGAAACAATTATTAAAGTTGTTCCCATATCAAGGAAATGTAAATTATGGAGGCTTCAAATCACAAGGCTTGGTGCTGAAGGTCATGAACTGGAAGCTTATGAACCCACTAATGTTGCCAACATGGGATACAGATAATGGGTTGAACTGGCTGTTGCCCTGAGAAGATCAAAATCTGAGACTGCTAAAACTATCAGGGCATATGTTAAGAAGCTGATGGAAAAAGTAAAAGACATGGGCTTGATCTCAGAAGAATTGATCAAAGGTACCTCACAAGTGGAACCTAAGATCAAGCCAAGGAGACAAAAGAGAGATACAAAGCTTGAGGAGCTGGTCACGATGATTGAGCAAGGGATGTATGCTGTTGAGATCAAAGGAGTTGATCACAGCTTGCCTGTAGGGGTTGATCCTAAAGAACGCAAGTTTATTGAAGAACTTGAAGTAGGAGTTTTCTTTGTGGATCCTCTATCTAAGAAAATGTGTTTTCAATAAGCTTCAGACCTTCACAAAGATGGTTTTAAACAAATCATAGCTTTCAGACTTTCTAATGCTTTTGAAAAGCATGCCAAATGGAGAGTCATCATATGGGATCACCTTAAGGCCTTCTATAGAATAGGAGAACTCGAGAACCCTGACTTTATGTTTCTTAGACTTGAGTTAGAAGATATTGAGGCCATCATAGAAAGAGCTCAAAAGAAAGCTGAAGAAGAGCAACAAGGTCTATGTACTGGTAAGGAGTAGATGAAGAATGGAAGTTGTCCATTAGTTGGACAGACTTAGCATTATTTTCTCCCAACTTTAACAGTCCAAATGTGTTGAATTTTCTTTTTACATAAGTTGTACCTCATTACATGTGTTGTATTTTATTTCAGTACATTAGTTGTACTTGTAAGAACATGTGTTGTTTGAATCAATATCAGTATGTATAAACTGATCTTTTACTTTAATACAATGTTGTATTTTTATTTCAGCAATTGTAATGTAAAAATATAAAGTGATCATTGATAGCCTAATCAGTACAATAGGTTGAATATTGCAAATAGGGGGAGATTGTTAAGCACAAAAAGACCTCAATCTGTAAGGTCTACCACTACGAGATCTATCTAGACGCGTAGCCGTCAACGAGTGCGGAATCCTCGTTAACGGGTAGACGGAAACAACTCTCAACTACGAAACACGGAGACTATCAGAGGCTGAACGAACGACACACGAACGATCCTACGAACTGATTCTCTCCGAAAAGGCACTAACGCTAATGATAAACTCGAGATCGCTTTATGCTTAATCCCTCACGAATTCTGCAAAAAGTCTGATAATATCTCGAGTCTATCCCTAATTATAGACCCTGATTCGAGTCTGATGTGGGCCAAACTCGAATCTGGCCCAAGGCCCATTCGAGTTTGTCCATAAAGACACTCTCGAATCTGGTCTTCATTCGAATCTATGGCTACATTCGAATCTATCACAGATTCGAATGTTAACCCTTATATAATTCGAATCTAGCCAACTTGTATATGAAACTTATGTTTATGCTTGAATTAATCTTTGATCTTTGTGTTTGAACTTCTTGTAATATGTTACATCAAGTCCAAACACACAATCAATAACTGACAAACATAGATAAACATATATATCAAACACTTGTTAAACCACAATGTTGAATATTACTTAAACCAAAATGTTAGATTGCTTAGACTGCTATCGTCACACAGGGTGTACCAACAGACTCCCCCTTGACGATAGCTTCTAATTATTTACATCAAGTTTACATACTAGATCTATATATACTACTACCTGCATATATACCAGCATCTATACAGACTCTGACAACTTTTTGGAACTTTCTGGCTTCAGATCTCCATCCTTCATGGAAGAAGATATGTTGACCATGAAGCTTTTTCAGATCTTTCTTTGACAGATTCATCAGATGCAGAGGATCATATACTCTCAAAAGAACTTTGTCGTCTTGATCCTCCATGATGGCTTCAGCAGTTTCATTATCCAGGTACCACCACTTCATTTTGGACAAAATATCTTGAGGCATTTTCTTCATGGGCACCCTTCTTAAGCACTTGACAGGCTTATAAACCATTTTCGCCCATGGTCGCCCTATATGCTGATCTATCCTTGAAGGATCTTCAACTCTCTTTCCAGAGCTTGGTTTGAGTCTCTCAAACCTACCGGATCTCCCTTCACGTCTGATTATCTTCGCGATCACTTCAGCATAGGGATCATTTCCGATGTTGACTAACTCTTTCCATGCCAGCTCCTTTACCTCTACCTTCGGCAATGTATTGAACACTTTCAGCTTGCGCCTTAGGTATTGGAGCCCATCTCTCCTTTTTAGAATAAAGAGCTGCAGTTCTCTATCGAAGAACCAGCTAATAATGCCTCCCGAGAAGTTTTCTGCACCTGGATTTCTCATCGACTTCTTTATCTTCGGCTCAGTCTTCTTCTCTTCCTTTCTGAACCAAAGATTTAGCAATTCAGCTCTGCTCGGCTCTCTTTCAGCCTCTTCCATCACTGAATCATCTACCGAGGCCATTCTGATGTCATCAATATCTATCACATGCTGTTCAGTGTGCTCATATAATTCTGTGACAGGTTGGGATTGGATGATTACTTCGTTTACATTATCGTCCTCGTCTAATACAATCTCCTCATCAGATCTCCAATCGGCCACATCTTCTAGTATAAACTCACCTTCTTCCAAGTCATCCACATCATCTTCAAAATCAAAATCTATCCCTAATGGCTCTTCATCAATATCCATCAATGCATCGATTATTTCATGCACTTGACTTTCCGAGACCTTTGATGAACTTGCCTCACCCATTTCTCCTCCTGCTTGACTGGGCTCCCCCTGAACTTGTGTAACCTGAGCAGCAGGAAAATCTACTGGCTCATTCTCATTTGGTGCATCGGGATCATTGCCTTCGTCATCTTCATCTCTACGCTGCTCCTCAAGATCCCTACAACTAGTCTCCCCTTGAGCTTTTAGATTTTTCATTAGCTGCTCAAGGAGGGACCGCATCGATCGGATCTCTGCTGATTGATCTGCAATAAAGGTTTTCAATTCAACGTTCTCTTCCTGGACTTGCTCCACTATCTTCTTTAACTCGGCATTATCCTTATCGAGATTAGCATTATGCGCCTGGATTTCACCAATTGCCCGTGTTAGACCAAAAATTTGGAGTTCCTGGAAGTCAACTCTGTCTTTTAAGCGCAGAAACCGTTGGTTATCGGTATATGTGGTTGATGATGATGGAATGGACTGAATAGGAGTTGGAAGGATTGGTGAAGGAATATATGGTTCAGGTTGAGGTGGTGGTAGTGGTGGAGTGGTGGACTGAGGTTCTTGAGGCTGAGATTGGGGGATTTCTGTTTGGCCTGCAGATGCTGAAGAAGACCCTTGCATGAACCTGTACCGCTTGGCCCGTTGCCGTGTCACTAAGGGAGCAATCTCCTCTTCTTCAAAATCTGATTCATCAGATTCCCTTAGAACTCTCCTCCTCGAAGTTTCTTCATTAACTATCAACCTTGATCCATGTGTTCCAATTTGAACAGTTGGTTCAGTTGATACCGACTCAGGAGCCTCAACCTCTAACTCCTCCATTTCCTCCGATTCTATTGCAGACGATGACACAACATTTGCAGCCTGCTCTGGCTGATACTCTTCAACATCTCTTAACACATCTTCCTCTCCTTCTGGAGGCTCAAGTAGTTCACCCACTAAGGCGGCAGCTACATCTTCATTAGCATGGGGTCCAGACGCCCATATTTCCTCCAATGTTTGGGCTATTTGTTCAGACTCTGGAATGGCACTAGAAGGCCCAGCTTCCTGTGCTTCCGGCTGTTGACTAGTGGAAGGCCTGGTCGCCTGAGTTTGACTCGCAGCTGATCTTTGTCTACGCCTTTGAGCACGCTGTGGTTGAGGTTGTTGTTGTTGTTGTGGCTGTGGTTGTCTTTGATGAAATTCAACTACCCCTGCCCAGTTGGCAACATTGGGGGCTTCAAAATTTCTATCCAAGATTGCTCCGAACAATGGACGCCCAACTAGAACAGCTAATCTTCCTCTGTGTGAGGAACAATCAACAAATATCCTTTTATCCATGACAGCGACGCTTTGAATGTCATTCGATGGCGGCAAATTTGGCAAGAAGTGCCTTATAAGCATCATGATGAACCGCGGATATAACAAGAACTGTTGATTTTTTGGAGCGGTTATTTGGTGAACAAATTCAGAGAAAAACATCTCCGAAAAGCTGTATGGTCGATTATAAACCATCGCGACTATCCCGGACTGAATTTTCGCAACTATATAGTCAAACCCTGCTTTCTTTGGAGCAAAGCATACCATAAACACATGAGCTAAAAACCTCCATTGTCCAATTAACCCGCTTTTCATATATGAAACTTTAGTCACATCGAGACTATATCCCATTCTCTGAAAGGCCGCTTGCCTTATATTCAGAGGAAACTCTATCGGACCAGATTCTTCTTCTTGTGTGCCCAGCTGCAACACTTGACGCAGCATATCTGCCGAGAATACCAGCGGTTGTCTAGCAATACGAGTTCGTAGCACTGTCGGTGTGACCGAACAGTCTACCTGCAGGTGATCGTAAAATTGACGAATGTAAGTAAAACTAGTTGAACATTATGAGATAATGCAAAACCGATCCTAGATTCTACTAGGAAATCAAGCATTTGTCGGAATCCCTGCGCCTCAGGGAGATTATGATCAGGATGAAGCACCATATTGTGCTTAGGCACAAACGCTCGTACAGCCATTTCTGCACAATAAACAAAACTATTAGATTCATTAAAAATCAATAAACTTGTTTAAATTCAAATCTGTTTTATTTTGAACTTGTTTAAGTACAAAATCCAACACAATTAAATTTCTACAAGTTTAATAAAATTTAAATTACATAATGCAAATGAAATACAGATTCGAATGTAACAGATTCGAATAAGTCCCCAATTCGAGTTTGTTGACAGATTCGAAGGTCATGGTCTTCTCGAGTCTAATGACAGATTCGAGAAACCCATGAACAGATTCGAACCGCCGACTTCATTCAAAGACCAAATCTCTTGATTTTAACCTCTTTGGACTTAGAAAATTATATTCATTAGTCCTACTAGTTACTAATCACATATATTTGCCTTTAATTTGACTATTTGTCGGTCCTAACTTTGTAATTTTGTAAAAAACCCTATTTCGACCCTTAAACCTTCAAAAATCGATGATTTAGCCTAAAATGGAGTATAAAACCACATGAATCTTGTACAATCAAGTTGATTATACCTAGATACAGGTGTAGAATCGAACACTTTAGCTATAAACTCGATGGATTGTCGTATATATGAGAAACGGTAGACTCGAGAACAGATTCGAGATCGCCAATATAGATTCGAGACAGTAGATTCGAAAACAGTAAGAATTAAATGACTTCACTGTTGACCTATATATACTACCAACCTTCGAATCTAAGGCCAGACTCGAATCTACTGACAGATTCGAGGCTTTCCTAATTCGAGTCTGTCCTAAACTCGAAGACACCAAACACTTAGAAAAATTTCGAAAAATTTTGAAATAACTTCAACTTTTTCAACCTTTTTCTACGGTATTGTGTAACAAGATAAACTATGCCAAATCCTTTACCCTAAGCACAAGATATTTCACGCATTGTTTATTTTATCCAACTTTGAATGCACCCTTAGTAATTTTGACCTTTTACCTAAGTAAAAATTAAACTAAAATAAAATAAAATAAAATAAAATAAACTAAGGTAAAAATAAGATAAAATGAAAATAAAATTTTGACCAAAAAATTTAATCTAGACTTAAGCTATACTTATAAAATTTACAACCTAAGCTAAATACTAAACAAAATCTTTTTGATGAGTATAGTCTAAGAAAGGTTCAATCAGATAGCGATGTCTGATACTTACTTTCAGTACTTAAACTTTCACACTTAGGAATTTTTGATTCCTTTAATTATTTGTCGTGACATACCTATTTATCCGATTGTTGGTATTTTACCCCTTTAAACACTCTACATTTCGGAATATCTCTTGGCCTTTTTATTTATCATGAAATTATCTTACGTGACTCAGACATAGATATACTTTTATGATCAAGGCATACAGACTAAAATTCTAACTTGTTGGTATTTGCAAACTTTCTTTAAAAGACAAACATCGGACACATGTCTGTATTTTCATACAACAAAGTGTCTTAGTTTGACTTAAAGTTTATTTTTAAAGTTAGCAAGACAGCGGTGACAGGTCTGTACTGACGTACAACAAAGCGACATGTCTGCTAACCCGAATCTAAACAGAGACAACAGGTCTGTACTTACGTACAACAGAGTTGCATGTTTTCGATTCTCAGTTTTGTATGATATTTCTATTCTTTCCATTTTAAGATGTATTTGATGTTGCCATACATCCCCAGAAAGTTTGCATACCTCATTTAGACTCAATGTGTGTATGTCTTGTACATAAAAATTAAGACCAATTGGTCATACATCTAAGTTAGTAACACACTTGACTTTTTCTAGAATATTTTATTAGCCTCGAGATTCCCTATATGTATTATGCCTACCAACACATCAAACTAAATAAAGTATAACACTTAGAATTTAGTTGCATTATGTGTGAAAGCCTAAACACTTAGAGTTTGTAACGACTGTGCTAATTTTCGTCACTTTGAACCTATGTATCTAAGACTTAACTCTTTTTCTGAAATTCTCTTTTTTTTTTTGTATTTTTATGATTTTCTCTCTTTTTTCTTTTGTTTTTCATAAGAAAAAGCAATAAAATAAGATAACCTACTAACTTACTAATAATAGAAACTTACTAAAAATAGAAACTTACTAAAAATAGAAACTTTCCTAAATTAGCAGACTACTGTAAAGAAAGAAATACTACGACTCTAAAAGAAAATAAACTACTACTACTAAGGCCAAATTATTATGGGTTGCGCATTCCATTCAGTTGAATTAAATACTCAAACCGTGTCTTATCAAATGCTTTGGTAAATAAGTCTGCATTATTATCTTCTGTTGCCACTTTTACCAACTTAATTAGATTCTTTTCAGCACAATCACGAATAAAATGATGCCTTATGTCTATGTGCTTTGTTTTACTGTGTTTAACTGGATTATTAGTTATTGCGATAGTAGACTGATTATCTATCCTAATTGGAGTTTGAGTATAAGCCAAACCGTAATCCCGCAATTGTTGTTGTATCCACAGAACCTGTGAGCAGCAACTACCAGCAGCAACATACTCGGCCTCGCACGTTGACACGGCTACCGATGTTTGTTTCTTGCATTGCCAGGATACCAGTCTCCCTCCTAGGAACTGACAACCTCCAGTTGTTGATTTGCGCGTCAAGCTGCATCCTCCGTAGTCAGAATCCGTGAACGCCTCCAACTCTAGATCTCCCTCCGCGTGATACCAAAGGCCCAGCTTCGGTTTCAACTTGAGGTATCGTAGAATCCGCTTCACAGCTTTCATATGCATCTCCTTCGGATTCGCTTGAAACCTAGCACAAATACACACAGCAAACATTATGTCAGGTCTTGAAGCAGTTAAATACATAAGTGACCCAATCATGGCCCAATATAAAGTCGGATCCACATTGGTATCACTTTCAGTACCCGGTCCGAGATTATGATTCAGTTGAATCGGCGTGCTGAAATGGGCAGTCAATTTTGTTCCTTCCATCCCGAAACGTTCTAATATGTCATAGACATACTTAGTCTGATGGATAAACATTCCTTCCTTCTTCTGGTCAACTTGTAACCCCAAAAAGAAATTCAACTCCCCCATGGCACTCATCTCGAACTTAGACTTCATCACCTTCTCGAAATCTTTGCACATCTGTTCGTCTGATGATCCAAAAATGATATCATCGACGTACACTTGTACTAAGATAAAGTGATCTCCCTTCCTCTTAACAAACAGAGTACTATCTATCCTACCCCTTTCAAAACCGTTTTCTAACAGATGGTTGGATAGAGTCTCATACCACGCCCTAGGGTGCCTGATGCAATCCGTATAGAGCCTTATCTAAACGATATACTCTATCAGGATATTTTGGATCTGTAAATCCGGGCGGTTGTTCTACATATACCAACTCCTTCACTTTCCCATACAGGAAATCACTCTTAACATCTAACTGATATACCTTAAAGCCCTTGAAGGAGGCAAAAGCTAGAAACAACCTAATGGCTTCCAGCCTTGCTACTGGTGGAAATACCTCGTTGTAATCGATTCCCTTATCTTGGTTGAAACCCTTTACAACTAACCTAGCCTTGTTGTGCGTGACTATACCCCGATCGTCCCTTTTGCACTTAAAAACCCATTTGGTTCCTATGGCAATTTCCCCTCGAGGTAACGGAACTAACTCCCACACTTCTAGTTTCCTAAACTGCGAAAGTTCTTCCTGCATCGCTTCAACCCAGGAGTTATCCTTAAGTGCCATTTGCACATTCTTAGGCTCTACTTGCGATATGAAACATGAATAGAGACATGTGTGATATGCCTCGGAGTCGTTTATCATCGACAACAACACTGTGTTGTTGTTTAAACTACTCCTAGTCCTCACACCCTCGTTAGAATTTCCTATGATGCTTTCTAATGGATGGTTCTTGTTAATCCTAGAGGTCTCTATTTCATCAACCCTTAGATTATCTCCTAAGTTAGATCCTATTTCACCTAATGGGGGAACAGGCTCAGCTTCTACATTTTCCTCCTCATGGACGTTTTCCTCAGAGTTGGAACTTGATGCTTGAGTCTGATTCTCAGTGGTAGGAGCTTCTTGATCAGCAACTTCTGGAGATTTATCTACAGTTGCAGTAGGCTCGGATGTGGATTCAAACGTAGTCCTCGGAAAAAAATGGCCATCGTCATTCAGGTGCAACGTCGCCATGTCTTTTTCGATTGTACCTGCATTATCATCCAAAGGAATGTTAAAAGACTCAAATAACTTATCATAGTCAAATATCCATTCTGGACCAGTTTGGGGTTCATGTGTATAACTTGTGACTTCAATATTATACACAATATCCACAGTACCATTTGTTTTGTTAAACACCCGTTTGTTTGGTGAGTTCGGCACATAACCTAGGAAGTATCCTTCGTCAGCCTTTTCACCAAACTTCGGTTGATGTTTTGTTCGTAAAAGAGTGCATGGTACTCCAAACGGTTCGAATCCAGTTAAGTTAGGTGGCCGTTTATTCAAAATTTCATAACATGTTTTGTTCAAAGATTTGACTGTAAGGACTCGGTTTAAAATATGGCACGCGGTATTCACTGCCTCCCCCCAAAACATGGTAGGAAGCTTTGAATCCGAAAGCATAGTCCTTGCAGCCTCAATCAATGTTCTATTTTTACTTTTGGCCACCCCATTTTGTTGAGGTTCATATGGTGCACTGAATTGATGCACTATGCCCTTTGATAGGCAATATACACCAATTACAGTGTTTTTAAATTCAGTCCCATTATCACTACGAATGCGTTTAACCCTTGTTCCGTAGGAATTCTCCACTTGGTCTAAGAACCCGATGAGCTTGGTAGCCGTCTCGTCCTTCGTACCTAAAAAGAAAACCCAAGAAAAACGTGAGTAATCGTTAGTGATAACTAAGCAGTACCAACTACCTCCGATACTCCTTTTGTTGATTGGGCCGAAAAGGTCCATATGCAACAAATCGAATGTTGAGGTTATGGAGTTCTGCTTCTTGGACTTGTGTGTCTTCTTATGTTGCTTGCCCTTCATGCACGGTAGACACTTGTCCTCGAACTGAAAGCTCTTCATAGGCACACCCTGCACCAGTCCATTCTTCGTTATGTAGTTCATCTTTCTTAGGTGCAGGTGAGCCATGCGTCTGTGCCACAGTACGGATTCCGTCTCCGAAGCTTTGGATAGTAGACAAATTGGCCCCATCGATGTCTCTGGCTTGTTCATATCCAGCATGTACAAGTCGTTTTTCCTTGGCGCCCGCATCAACACCCATTCTTCAGGAATTTTGAATCCCGGCTTTAGCACTAACGCCTCAGTGTCAGTAAATAACACCGAGTTCTTCTTATCACAGATTTGAGATACACTAATGAGATTGTGAACTAGTTTATCAACGTGATAAACTTGGTCCAACTAAATTGTCCCATTAGTGACCACTCCGGTACCCGTGATATTTCCACCTTTGTTACCCGCGAATGATACGAATCCACGATTTCCCCCCTTGAAGTCTGTAAGTAGACCTCGTTCCCCTGTCATGTGCCTGGAGCATCCACTGTCGACGAACCACTTGTTGTTTGGACCTGTGGTAATCTCCTGCACATGAGGAAAATAGGTTAGTTATCACGGGGAACCCAAGCCATAACTGACTTGGTAATACCATTCTCGTCCACATACGTGAACTCTTTCAAATACCCATCTCGCCTTTCAGGTGACTTGGGCCTTTGAACTGGGTTCTGTTGTGGTGCCGAGTGATTTAAGTTCACTCTTTGCCTTGGAGTAGGCATTTGTTGTGGAGCTCTAGAATAATTCCTATTATATGGCATTTCGGACTGTGATCCCTGAGCTCTTACCGGTGCGTATTGTCTAACTGGAGTATGAGACCTAACTGGAGTGTGTGACCTGCTAGGTGTGGTGCTCCTATAGACTTGTTGTGGTGCTGACCTAGATTGATTAATGACACGATTCGGTGAATTTGTCCTAATCACTTCCTTTGGTCCAACCTTAACCGGTATGTTTTTCACCACTTGTTTGGGTGCGGCCTGCACAGTTTTCTCGGTACTTTGAGAACTACTGTTGCTCGCCACACTGGTTGAGGGCTTAACAGGTGTTGGATTCACTGTCTTAGGTGTAACATCGGCTTTCCTAAGTGGACAGTGAGAAGCAACATGCCCCTTCTCGTGACATCTGAAGCAAGACATCTTATCTATGGACCTTTTGTGCGTTCCCTTAGATCTAGGTGTCTCACTAGTGTCTATTTCCTTTGGTACATCTATGGCGACTGGCTCATCGACCTGATCAGCCCAAGCAATTTTCTGTTTTCCTGCAGGTGTTTCACTGGAGGAAGACACAAATTTGACTTTCTTAACCTTGACGGTTGAGTCAGCCACCTTAGGTGTACTTTCTACTATAGGCTCTGGTGTCGGTGTAGGTAGGTCCTCTAAGTCTACTGATTTGTCAGTGTTCTCCTGAGGCTGAGGCACATAGTTTACATTGAAAGGTGGAGGAATTTCGTGAAATCCTAGACCTACGGGTTTTTTAGACTGTCTTTGGGCATCCAAAACTTTCCCTTGGTTTAGGCTCAAATTCCTAAACTTCTCCAACTTGCTATTTGCCTCTGCTACCTTTACCTTGGTTTCAGCTAGCTCTATGTCCTTGTCCTTAAGACTTTTGGTCAAGGCTTCTACGTGCTCATACATTAGCTCTATCCTAACACACTTCTCACTGAGTTTGTCTTTTAGAACTATTACGTCTTGAGCATCGGCCTTAAGCTTTTCTTTAAGATCTTGCTTGATATCATTTAGGCTAGCGTTTTCAGTTTTTAAATTCTCATTTTGAGCAGTTATGGTTTTATGTGATTCTAAGATTAGATTTAACCTATCGTTAGAATTAACACACAACGCACATAAATCACGAAAAAGAGAGTAAGTCAGACTAACCTTTGAGTTGTCAGATTCCACGTTGGCCATCTGAGCAGCAAACTCCAGCACTGTCTGATCATTCGCCTTCTCTACCAACATCGGACTGCTGTCCCTTGTGGTCTGCTCGTCCCCATCACACCCAGTTTCTGTGACTTTAGCCATGAAGGCTCTAGCATTCGACTCAGGATGTGAACTCCAGTCATAGGTACCATCTAGCTGTCTGTCTGAAGTGACATTGGATAGTAGACCCGCTAGATTGGCTTGACCAGATGATGAACTTGGAAGGTATCGTTGTTGGGACTGATTTTGGAACTGTCCCTGATGCTGACTCTGCCCTTGGTATGTTTCCACCTTCAGTCTCTGACACTCCCTGGCGAAGTGTCCCAGTCCTTGACAGTTGTAGCATTTTACCTTGGACTTATCAAATCCTATCCCCTTGTTATTCATTTGCAGATTCCTCCCAGTTCTTTTAATGAATCTCTTAACCCGTTGGGTTACCATGGCCAGTTGCCATTTAAGATCCATTTCCTCAAGATCATCAGGGTCGACCTGATCGTAGTCTTCGTTCCAGAGAGCTGGATCATTAATTTTCCCCTAAACACAATTCCCGTATGCGGCAACAAAAGAAGCAAGCAGATTCAGATGTTCTTCCGCTGATTTTGCGCTCATGGGCATCTTCGAATAGCACTGAGATGTCGATGCCTGTTGTACTTGAGGCTGCGGTTCTTCCGATCTTCCTAATCCTAAGAACGCGCGATTCAATGTGTCATCAGCCTCTGCTGGTGACGACGTTTCTCCTGTGAAAAACGCTGTAGCAGTCTTCGGTTCGGTTGCCGCTGAAGGTTTAGTTGTCTTTCCAAAATACATTGCTGGATTCTGGACTTGTTCATATTCAGTTTCGGCCTTCAGTAGCTCGAAGTGGTATGCCCGCAACGTTCCCACAATGTCATCCAGAGATTGAGTATAGTACTTGTCCTCATTCAGCTTGATCATTGCCACGTACATAGCCTATTTGGCTGGTAAGGCATCAAGAAGCTTGTTGTTCTTGTCAGTGTCAGTAAACTCAATCCCATGACTTTCAAGTTCCGTCAACAAATGATAGAACCGGGTGATGATATCATCCAGTTGTTCATCCTTTAACGCCTTGAAAATTGCAAACTGTTGTTTCAACAGCTCAGTACGCTTTCTACGAACCCTAGGATTTCCCTCACACCTCTTCTCTAGCGACTCCCAAAGTTCTTTTGACGTCTTTTGAGTCCTGAATGTGTGTAGAATATCCTGAGGCAACGCCATTCGGATTAGCGAGAAAGCTTTGTTTTCGGCTTCATACAATTTCTTATCATCCTCCTTCATCATTTGGTATGACAAGACTTTCTGACGGCCTTCAACTTCGGAGACTGGTGGAATATACCCTTCGTCGATGCACACCCACATGCGCATGTCATTAAAACGCACGAAATCGGTAAACCGATCTTTCCACCAGTAATAATCCTCGACCTTCATCAGCTTAGGCGGAGCGTTTGCCTTCCCGACCTCGTGGTCCATTTCTAGGAATTTCTGAAGATTTGACGACATCTTTTCGAAAGTAATTGAATTGAACTTAATTAATTTAATTCGAAACTAATGTGAATTAATTCTTTCGAATCTAGGTAGATTCGAATGTAATTAGATTCCAATTTATTTGGGATTAAATTCGATTAAGTGTTATAATTCAATTAAACTCGAAATTATGTCAGATTCGAAAAGTTCTTAGATTCGAAAGTCAGGCAAATTCGAAATTTCAGCAGATTCGAACCCTATTTGAAACTAAACTAGACTCGAAGTAGACTCGAAACTAGGTAGACTCGAGACCCTATTCGAATGTAGCACAAACTCGAAACAGAATCGAAACCCTCTGAAACAAACTCGTAAGGAGCGGATTTTGGTTAGACTCGAGACTAAGTGTAACCCTAATTACCCCTATTAGATTCGAGCGCCGCAAACTCGAAAAACGGCTAACACTTTGATTTCTTTACGTTTTGCAGATTAAACCAGTATTTTTCCAAGGAAAAATAATGATTTCGATCAAAAACGTGAAAAACCACAAAGTGTTTTCTGGATTACTATTTGCTATGCTCAAAAACACGATTTTGAGAGAAAAACCGTCCAACTAGCGTCAAGAAACCTAGAATGTATCTAGATGAACACGAAGAACACCAAGAACACTCCGTAGGCTCTGATACCACTTGTAAGGTCTACCACTACGAGATCTATCTAGACGCGGAGCCGTCAACGAGTGCGGAATCCTCGTTAACGGGTAGACGGAAACAACTCTCAACTACGAAACACGGAGACTATCAGAGGCTGAACGAACGACACACGAACGATCCTACGAACTGATTCTCTCCGAAAAGGCACTAACGCTGATGATAAACTCGAGATCGCTTTATGCTTAATCCCTCACGAATTCTGCAAAAAGTCTGATAATATCTCGAGTCTATCCCTAATTATAGACCCTGATTCGAGTCTGATGTGGGCCACACTCGATTCTGGCCCAAGGCCCATTCGAGTTTGTCCATAAAGACACTCTCGAATCTGGTCTTCATTCGAATCTATCACAGATTCGAATGTTAACCCTTATATAATTCGAATCTAGCCAACTTGTATATGAAACTTATGTTTATGCTTGAATTAATCTTTGATCTTTATGTTTGAACTTCTTGTAATATGTTACATCAAGTTCAAACACACAATCAATAACAGACAAACATAGATAAACATATATATCAAACACTTGTTAAACCACAATGTTGAATATTACTTAAACCAAAATGTTAGATTGCTTAGACTGCTATCGTCACATAGGGTGTACCAACACAATGAAACTTGTTCAATATCGTTGGGGGAGAATTTTAATCAAACCCGTTTGATTCACTTAAGGGTATAGTTTAAGGCCTTTTAATGCCTTATTGAAACCTGATAAGTGATTTGCAATATAAGCCCGAAGCTGCTCACACTGTTACATTCGTTGTAACCTGGCATATTGCCTAAGCTATCCTAAACTGTTGGACAGCTTTAGAATAAACTTTCTACGTTGTTCTTATCTGATGGATAGCTTTGACTCAATTTAAGTGTTCTGTTCTTTGTGAACAAAACCTGCTTTGTGAACAGGCTGAACATGTTATGGAATTTGTTTTCATGTCATCATGTAAAGTCTTGGACGTGAAGATCAGTTTACAAGTCGTAGAAAAAGTGGAAAATCACAAACTGCTTTTACTACCAAAGCTAATCTCATACATGAAGACAAAGAGGATATTTGAAATAGGTGACAGACCATTTCTTATATCATACATGAAGAGAAAAGGATTAAAGTTTACATTCTTATTTAAGGTAAAGCAGCATGCAACAGAGACAAAAAGGGAAAGACCAAGATTCTACTACAAAGGGACAAATTCTATTTTGTCAGAATGTGCAGAAAAGCAGTCTTCTCTTTTTGTAAAGGTACTCCACTATCTCTGCATCCAATGAGGAAGTTTCACTGGGATTCTCTAAGTGAGTATCAAAGGATGCTTCTAAGGAATGAGAGATAACCAAGAGTGAGATATCCACAAGTCCAGAAGGTGCAAAAGAATTGTGTTTTCATGCATGCAAGTTTTGCCCTTCAACAAAGATTAGAATAGTGATAGTGTGTCTAAGCTGTTCTACTTCTAAGTGGTCTGTCCATGTCTTGTAAAATAGTGAGTGCATCTTAGTGAGTGAATTCATTGTAACTAGTCTGAGTGAGTCTTAGATTAGTTGTTCATCTGTTATTTTTGTCATCTCTGTTTGAACCATTCCGCAGTTCAAACCTGTTTGTAATAAACACTTGTTAATATATACATACAAACATTGAGAAAGTGTGTTGAAATTTTAAATAGCTGTATTCACCCCCTCTATAGCTTACAGAAACATACTTGGGAAACCTTTTGGGACCTACAAGATTAGTGACACTAATCATGCATTAACAAACTTACATAACTTTAATTATGCACGACAAAAACAATTACACAAAACTAATGTATTTCATAAGTATTTATAAAATTACATAAAAAGTAAAATACAAGAATACATTCTAAATACTTTATACAAAAAAAAAATGAAAATACCTTGGAAATACACCTACATGGCCGGCCAAGAGAAGGTACCATTATAATGAAGCATCTGGCTCATCTATCCAAGAGACTCAAAACTTCTGTTTCACTCTAAGCTAAATGCTGAATCCAACCTTTCTCCCTCAAATGCTTTGCTTCTAGAGATCCTCAATAATGAAGCATCTAGCTCATCTATCCAAGAGGATCCTATTGTTAAGCAAATGGGTGAGCGTCTGAAGGTAATTGTTGAATCCTGCCACGCCTCTTGTAACAACCGACACAAATCAGGTTAGCATTTATAACTAAATCAATACTCATTAGTGATTAATCAATTAACAAATTCGTAAGGAATTTCATTACAATCAGATTCAATTTCATAGGTGAGATTCGATGAAACGACAAAGTAATTAATCCGAAACATTTACGACATGACAGATTAATTCAACTAAGTGCATAATTAAATTAAGATTAGTGACCCTAATCATGCATTAACAAACTTACATAATTTTGATTATGCAAGACAAAAAAAATTACACAAAACTAGTGTATTTCATAAGTATTTATAAAATTACATAAAAAGAAAAATACAAGAATACATTCTAAATACTTCATACAAAAAAAAAAAAAAAAATACTTTGGAAATACACCTACATGGCCAGCCAAGAGAAGGTACCATTGTAGCTTTTGACTTCAAAGTGTCTCCATCTTTTACCATTCTTGGAGAGATCTTCACTCAACCTCCATATCCACCATCATTGCAAGAACTTTTCTTCATCTATAAATAAGAGGTTCATTTCCTCTCTTCATTCACATCTAGCAAAAAGAAAAGTCCATCTCTTTTCTCTCCTTCAAAATCCGGCCCCCTTCTAAAAACACCCACAAAATACTTCAAAATTTACTTTGTTCTTCAAGTCTTGTTCAAGTGTTCTTGGTACAACAATTCAAGATCGAACCTTCTACTTGTTTGCAAACTTTTATTTAATCAAAGTAAGTAAATACTACTCTATTACTTCTTTTATTTAAGTAATTATAAGTCTTGCATTATATATATAATCACGAACAACAATAAGTTTATTAATAGTCAAGTTCATGATCAACTAGTTTTGTTTTAAAGTTTGTTTCTTCACATGTGTTCATAAATATATAAACACATAATGTACGCATAAATATTTTGAATAAATGTTATATAAATGTGTTTCATAACCTTTTATACATGTGATTTTTGAATAAACAACAAGAATCACAAGTTGTTATAAGGTTGTGAAATTCGGATTTTTCGACAAAAATATTACACCAACTTTGAAAAATCATAACTAATTCAAAATTTAACGAAATGAGTTGATTCTTGTTCTAGAATTTAGATCTATGTTTTAACTAAATATCTGGAGGTTTTCACAATTTAACTAGGAGTTTGGAACCCTCAAATACTGTTTGGGAACCGAAAAGTCTAATAGCTCAGTTATGACCAACATAGGGTTATTAACGAGCCTTTTTTCTAACCTAAACACCTTGAAAAATGACTGTTTTTACCTTTAAATGGTCATTGTATATAGTAGTTTTATGATTATGAATACCAAAGCCCCAATCATTTTGGAGCTTGGTTAAAAACAGCCACGAAGTAGGCCGAAAAACCTCGATAAAATCTGGAAAATCCTTATAAATAAACTTGAACTTTTTAAATGGGTTTTTGTTTATGGACTTGTTAAGTTGCGTGATTTAAAAAATAAAATCCATCATACATGCATATTATCATTTATGATAATTATTAAGTCCCTCATATCATTTTGGACTCGATTAAATACGTCAAGCTTCATCTCAAGTCAACGATACAATCTCCCTGTTTACGCTCATTTTTCTTATCACCTTTACGGTGAGTCTTCATAGCCCCTATTTTCACAATGTTATGTTTTGGGGTGAAAATACATGTTACAATTTTCATATGGACACAATCTATGCAACATTTCTTTTTATGTATTACACACATGTGGTTTCATCATGCCCTCAATCATGAACCGTTAATTACATATGTAAACGTGAATATCATATGGATAGATCTATCAGGATTAATGCCCCCCCCACCCAGGTTGGTCGTGTCAATTGTTAACGGGTGCGTATATATTTAACATCATAGTATTCTAGTGGTTAATACTACATATGGCAAACTCATAATTAAGTTCGGTTGCATGATGGTTATATGTAATACTTAACATGAATTTATGCTTTATAAATTCAAACTCAATCGTTGTAGTCCATACAAATCATTCTTTCGTGTAAACCTATGAGCTCACCAACAATGTTGTTGACGTATTTTAGCGTGTATATTCAGTTAATTAAGACGAGAATCATGCATCGGAAGCATAACAAGGCTTCCGCATATTTTGAAGTCCCAACAATTTTCAAACCCACGGAGATTTATTAGCATAATTAATGTTCTTTATGATCATGTATTTTAATCTCCGCAATTTTGAACTACTTTATGATTTATTTTGGTTATGTAAATATAATATTATATTTTGAAGTTATCAATGTATTTTCGAAAACTTCGATTTAGTTGTCGTTCGGTTGATTATGACTATGCTTCCACGACGTCACGCCTAGTTGCCAACCGAGGTAACGGGGTGTGCCACCTCTCCCAAGGAATCAAACGTAAGCATGATGACCAGGATGATCCTAATCAACATGAGGGGGAGAAACGGGCAAGGGCATCCGGAAAAGCACCTATGGTCTTTGATCAACCAGCTCTGACCAGTCCAAGTACTTCTATGTGACAATCGTCTGTTGTCGATCTGCCTACTAAATCTCCAGAAGAAACTCAATCCGAAGCTTACCTAGCTCTAACAGTTGGAGGATCCAGATCAATTACCAAAGATATTTGAATCAGAAGATGAAGACATTCTTGTAGCTGCTGTACCTCTAAGGACTTCTGATCCCAATGATGTCCTAAACTTGGAATCCAATGAAAAAGAATAGCTTGCATGTCAATTACAAATCAAGGAAGCTCTTCGAATAGAGTATGATGGTGAAGAAGGCATTGAACCATAAGAATTTGAATTTGAGCCACCTTCTGATGATACTGCACCAACTGTAACTCCCGCATCCCCTTAACCAGTCTAAATCGACTCCCACAAGTCCAATGGCTATTCCAGTTATTTCTGATTAATACTTTGAGTCAGTCGGGTCTTGTCGCTGATTTCCAATATTTCAAGAAAGACCTGAGTTCCCGACTCCATGCACTGTTGCCCCTAATGTTCTCAAAGAAATTACAAGGCTGCAAGCAGGAATGTCTACTACAGGTGCTAGTTCCTGTCAACAACAAAGGAGAGAGGAATGACACACTGAAAGGCTGACTGCCTAGGCACTTGACTGGGTAAAGCAGAAGGTAAGGAATCCTTATATGTACTAAAAGTACAAGTGTTTGTTTTTCAAGGAACTAGAAACTATGAGAGCGGATTTATTCTGGTCAGTGAAGGAATGGAGCAAAGAGACCGTGCGGTTTATGTTGCCATGGTTGGTGCTCTAAGAAAAGGCAGAGATGAAGTTAGGAATAGATTGTTGATCGTAAGAGTTATACAAATAAAAGCATAAAAATTTCTGAATATATTTTATCCTATCTTTCAAGTTGAGAGTGAACATAAGACAAGCTATGAATTTACAAAAGCTGATTTTGCAAATTTGTTTCTACAAGACCTGGAATTTCTTTACTTGCGTCTCCTGCACAATAAGAACATGAACGCAGTCACATGCAATGCCTAGAGATCAATCGTAAAATACTTGCAACGGAATCTTACTTAGTTGTTGATATTCGAATTTCAAATGGAACTGGAAGCTCGCCAAAGGAAAGTTAATCTGCTTGCTTCTAATCAAGACACTCCAGGACTTGAACATTTACCAGTTTTAAAAGTCACAAAAGCACCTATAGTCGGAGTAGTCTACTTGAATTCTCAGAGGTAGGATACTTTCATGCGCCGATATGAACTTGAAATATTCTGATGGCACACTATACATGGTGAGAAAGATGCTTAGATCAGAATTGACAACCTAAAGGATGCACTGAAGAAGGGGGGAAGATACAATGGGAGCTAAAGACTATGCTACAGCTGCTCAGAGACTTTCAACAAGAAGTCCGAGACAAGTTAGAGAATAGAATGACTATAAGACATCTCGACAAATACTTTGATCAACAAAATCTAGTGACAAAACTAAAGCCACAATCTGAAAGCTGATCACAAATAGGGAGAATGTTAGATCCATAGTTGTGATAGTTTCAGTGTCCAAAATGTAATAAATGTAACTTTGTTTCATGTCAAATAAGTAAAGATTCAAACCTTATTGTAAATGGGACAAGGACTTTAAAAGGTCAACCCATGGATCTAAGTGTTAGTGTTTGAATCCAAGTCTTATTGTTTAGTCTTTAAATAGATTGTATTTAGGTTTTGTTTTGTAAGTAAGTGCACGAGATTTTGTTTGCAAACTTTTGGGAATTGATGTTATTTCAACTTTAGTATAAACATTCATAAGGTATTCATCTTGTTCATGTTATATTCATAGTGTTCTTCACATATTGTTCTTGGTGAATGCTTAAATTGTTGACTGTTTAAACAAATCTGGGAATTACAATGCTGACCATGAAGAAGATAAAATGGATCACAAGAGTTCATCGGGTACAGTTCAATTTCTTGGCGATAAACCAGTCTGTTGGTCATCCATAAAACAACACTGTGATTCATTGTCAACATCGGAGGCAAAATATGTTGTCGTGTCATCTTACACCAGAGAATATACCAATGTACTATGACTCGTAGAGCACAATTGCCATCGCGTCAAATTCTATGCAACATTCCAAAAAAAAGCACATAGACATCCGGTTTCATTTTATTAGAGATCATGTAGAATATAGTAATGTACGTGGAATTATATTTTAAATCTACCGAGTATCAGTAAGCTGATTTGTTTAACAAAGCGTTAGAAGAAAAGTTTCATTTTTATTTTTTTCGTTACTAATATGGGTTGTTGTTTTTATGTGCAGATATGGGTGATCGCGCGTTCTTTAATAAGCATAACATGGTAATGTCCGTTGATAGAGAACTTCCCGAAGCTCAACCATTTCGACAAATGGTGGAATTTTTGACGCATTCAAGGGTTTTTTAAGCTTTAACCCATAACCTGCAAATAATCCTACCATATGTAGCCTAATGTGTTCTCAGCTACCATGATTCGTCAGATACTACAGCTTGGAACAGAATATCAGGAGGCGGGGCCTTCTTACGTATGGGATACGCCCTAGATATCACCAAAGCCGTGTATATGAAAAGTGGCTTAATCGGGCAATGGAGGTACTTGGTGCATATGTTTATGGTGTGTTTTGCACCGAAAAAGGCTGGATTTGCTACATGTGTCCAAGATGCAGTCAGCTGTGATTGCATTGGTATATAACAAGCGCTTCAGTTATTCAAAAATGTTCTTTGCTGAGTTTGTGCATCAAATCACGGCTCCAGTCCGTGAAAGATTCCAGATGTACCCGCGCTTTGCTATGATGATTATACGCCACTTCTTGCCAAACCTGCCTCAACTTCCAGATTTTCGGTGTGGTGATTATAGATAAGAGAATATTTCCTGACTGCCAGTCGCACAATGCACGCAGGGCTGAGCAGGTCAGGCCTCAGGTGACACCATTGTTTGGAGCAGTCCTAGACCAAGATTTTGTGGCTTCGGAAGGAGAAAACTGGGCTGGTGAAGGTCCTCAACTGCAGCAACAGCCACCACAACAACAAAAACCACAACCCCAAACCACGCAGGAGCAGAGAGCTCCCGAGAGACAAATTCAGGCATCAAGACCATCCTCAAGCAGATTTCCAGAGCCTACGGAAGCAGGTCCATCTTCGGACTCTGCAGGGCCTTCAACCTTGGCCCCGGAAATCGATCCAAGAGCAGAGACTCTAGAAGAGATATGGGCTCACAGAACTCAGGCCCAGCAAGATACGCAGCTCAACTGGTTCATGATATCTTGGAGCCTCCAACTGATCTCCAAGATCTACTAAGAGATGTTGATGAATATCAGCCACCAGAGGGTGAGGATATAGACATTGAGGTCCAGGGTCAAGTAGCTGCAGAAAGAGAGATCATGCAGACTGAGGTACAGGGTAAAGCAATGACCGCCTCCGAGTCTGAATCTAGTTCTGAGGAAGTTGAGGAAGTAGAAGTAGAACATGTTGATCCGTCTGTTCGAATTGGCAGATATGGATCAAGAATAGTTGTTAGTACGAGAGAGACAGGTAGAAGAGCTGCTCGAGATTCAGATGATGATGACTCTGATTTCAAAGATGAAGTTCCAACTCCCCTCGTTCCTAGGCATAGGGCGAGGAGGCACCGATTTATGCAGGGAGCTTCGTCCATCTTAGCTCCTAAACCTGTAATCCCAGCTGCTCAACCACCCTTCACTCCTTACCATCTACATCAATTCCATCAACATCATCCACATTCACCAACTATCAGCGGTTTACAGAGCTGAAGGGCAAGGTGGATTTCCAGTCAGTTCAAATTTTCCATCTATCTACAGCAGTAAAGGAACTTCAAGCTCACAATGCCAGACTTGATCAGGAAAATGCTGAATTGAGAACAATAGTTGCCGATCAAGCGTCTGAAATAAAAAAATGAAGTCCCTCCTGGAGCAGTTGATGAAAAATCTTCAAGCTCAGGGGGAGAGTAGCTGCAGAGAAGCCGAAATGCTAAGAAGAGATGATGAAGGCAATGATCCCGATGCGGGAAGAGAAGATGAGCTAGCAGATCTTTTGACTGCTAAGCAAGCATCATTTCAGGGGTATCCAAGTCAGTCTAGAATGGAAGGAGTTGAAGGTGAAACCTCAAAGTCTGTTGAGAGCAAAATGATTGAAGCTCTGATGGATATTGAAGAAGAAGAAGAAGTAATGTTTGATTTTGAAGATGAGATTGAAGATCTGGAAGAATGGGAGTTTGTCCCAGAAGATATAGCAGAGTGGAAATCCGATGAGGAGGCTGTAGAAGACGAAGACGATGATGTAGACGAAGTAATCATTCCGTCACAGCCTATCACAGAATAATATGTGCACAACGATCACAATGTAATTGACATAGATGAAACTAAATTGGCCACTGTGGACGATTCAGAACTTGAGGAAGCTTATAAAGAGCAAATCAGAGTAGAATTGTTAAATCTTTGGTTCCGAAAGGAAGAAAAGAAATCAGAGCCAAAGATGAAGAAGAGGATGAGAGTGCCAAATTCTGAAAACCTCTCAGGTGGAATACTTAGCTAGTTCTTCGACAGGGAATTGCAGCTATTTGTACTAAAAAGAAGAGATGAACTTCAATACTTGAGGCGAACGCTGAAAGTGTTTAACACACTACACAAGGTTGAAGTGAAAGAGTTAGCTTGGAAGGAGTTTATAAACCTGGGAGACGACCCCTACGTTGAAGTAATAGCTAAAATCATCAGAAGGGAGGGGAGGTCTGGAAAGTTTGAAAGGCTAAAGCCAAGGTCAGGCAAGAGAGTCGAGGATGAGTCGAGAATAGATCCTCATACGGGAAAACCGTGGGCTAGGATGGTGTACAAGCCAGTCCGATGCTTGAATAAAGTTCCGTTAAAGTCTATGCCACAGGATGTACATGCAAACATGAAGTGGTGGTACGTAGAAAACGAAACAGCTGAAGCCGTAATGGAGGATCAAGAAGAGAAGACAATTTTGAGAGTATACGATCCTCTACATCTGATCAATCTATCCAAGGATGACCTGCAAAAGCTTCATGATCAGTCAATTTTCTTCCACAAAGGATGGAGATCTGAAGGTAGGAAATTCCAAAAGATAGTTAGAGTTTGTATTGATCTAGGATTGTATCCAGGTAGTAGCTTATATAGTTCTAGTACTTAGACAAAATATAAATAGGTAGAAGCTATCGTCAAGGGGGAGTCTGTTGGTGCACCCTGTGTGACGATAGCAGTCTAAGTATAGACATATTTTGTAAAAGTCAATTTTATTGTTATTACACATTAACAAGTGTTTGATATATGTTTGTTATACGTTTGATTATATATGTTTGATATTGATTGTTTGTATGTTTGAACTTGGTGTAATGTGTTACAATAAGTTCAAACATAAGTTCAAACATAAGTTTGAAGCCTAAGATTCGAATTTGTAGAGGACAAGTTCGGAAGGCCTTGGGCTTATTCGAACTTGTCCTAGGCAAATTCGAACTGGGTGTTATAATTAAGAGTTAATTAGATTAATTAGCAGACTTTTGCAGAAGTTTATCAGAGCGATTAGCAAAGGCGATCTCAAACTTGCAAGTATCAGAGAGTTTGTTCTTCGAGAGAATCACGTGTCGGGACGTTCCGTTGTTCGTCTCCGTGTTTCGTGTGTGTGGTCTATCCGTCAAGCCGCTAACGAGGATTCCACACTCATTGGCAGTTGTCGCGTCAAGATAGGATCCGTAGGAAGGCGACCTTACAAATCCTGAAACTGATCCTACGCATTGTATACATAAATTGATCATGAATATTGAATTTCAAAGGTTATAGTTGCATAGTTTAGGTTTGTTTTGAGTTTTTGTGTTCTTTTGTTCGAGTATTTAAACTTCTGTAAATTCATGATTTTTGTGTTTTTTAGTTGTTTTGAGAATATGTACAGTAATGACATTGTGTTTAAAATAGTTTTTCCGAATTTGGTAGTGTGTTTTATAATGTCTTTATGTGCTTAAATGTGTTTTTAGTTTGATTTAGTGTATGTAGACTTAGAAAAATTCTCTGTGTTGAATTTTTAATGAATCAGTTATTCGAAATTTACACTTTGTAATTCAAAATTTATGCTTTGTTATTCAAATTTCAGCCAACGATAATCGAATTTCAGTATTTGTAATAAGACAAATTTCATTATTTGTTATTCGAATTTTAACATATAATATTCGAATTTTAGTCTTATGTATTCAAATTTCAGAGTTAGTCAATTAAATATGATGACTTATAATTCGAGATTCAATACTTATCCTTTGAGATTCGGGCTTAAGTACTCGAATTTTAGACTACATCATTCGAAATTCACACCTCTTAATTCGAAATTCATTGTTCATTTTTTGAAATTCATCATTCTTATATCGAAATTCATCATTCATATTTCAAAATTCATTATTCGTATTTCAAAGTTCATCATTCACACTTCGAACTTTATTGCTTACACTTCGAAATTCATCATGTCTTTATTCAAAATTCATACTTCGTCATTCGAGGTTTGATCCTTCATATTTCGAATTTCATACCATATCATTCGAAGTTCATCCCTAATACTTTGAAATTAATCCAGACTACTTCAAATTGCATGCTTCATTATTCAAATTTCACTCTTAACGATTTTCTAAGTGTGGGAAACTTTATTTTTCAAAGAAAATTAAATTTTAACAGGTTAAGTTTTTCAAATCTGTGTACTATCAACATTGGTCCTTAATGATTCCTAACAGTAATATTTTTCTATTTTTGTCTAGATACCTGATGCTGTAAACAATCAAATACATATTTTTCTAACTTCGTGTGAAATGTTATTTTTCTTAATCTGTTGGATATTATTTGTTTACTTGCAGTTTCTAATATGTTTGTTATTTTTATAGGTATACAATGGCATCAACAACACCGACCCATGTGTCTGAATCCTCTGATTCACAACCTTCATTCACCCATACACTTGTTTCCAAACCTGTTGTCAGCCTCTGTTGCTAGTCCTAAACCCATGTCACCTGTGCCAGAAACCCACCTGGTTAAACCCAAACATTTCCTATTTTTGTAAGATAACAATCACAGACTCGATTCATCAATTATCAAAGTTTTCCATCCTGCCGTTGTTGAAATCCTTAAAGGTCATCTTTTTGGTTATCCCATTCAATATAAACCATCCATTCCTTTGATATGTATTCATAAATTTTGGCACACCGTAAAATTCATTCCTGACGCAAGAGATCATCATTTAAAGGTCACCATCTATCAATACAAATGCAAAATCACCCTAGCAAGGCGGAGACATAATATGATCCTACCAAAGAAGATAGATAAGAAACATTTTCCTAATCTAGTTGACTATGAAGACTTTGTAACAGATGTGCCAGGATTTCATAAGTATTGGCTATGCCAGACCTTTGCACAAAATCTCTTTGTTCCATAGATATGGCTGAATTGTATACCCTATTTTGCATATTGAATAGGTGTATTACCTGAACACATACTGGAGTTGATAAGGGAAGATACACGGACATCCAAATACTACATCCAGCGAAGCCTCAAGAACCAAGGTCTCCGACCCAAGGAGCCACCCCGAGTGGTGTTCAGCAGCATGGGGTTGCTGAATAGGGACAAGAAAAGCAGAAAGAAAAATATTGAGAGGGTTGGTGAGGGTGATGAGAGGGAGGATTCTGAGACGACGTTATCTGATGTCCGAGGTGATGATGGTGATGATGACGATGATACACCTGTAGGAGCTAAAATGTACAGATTTGTGAGGAGGAGAGTGATGAGATCTAAGGGAGGAGCTGAATATATAAAGTGTGAGCAACCTAACCTATTCAGACGGGAAGCGACATCCACTATTGACTCTCAAATGAGAGTTTGCATTGAAGAAACCAGTACACCGCTGGTGATTGCAAGCCCCCAACCACTCATCCTTTACTTAACAAGAGGATGTTTCAATTTCTCACGGGGATTTTTCACATTTACTATCCGGGGAGGATTTGGATCTTTTGGATATTGAAACAAGTACATTGCTGCCCCTGCGTACATTTCTTGATCCTACACAAGTATTAGAGCCAAATCAATTAGTTTCTAGGACACTTGAGTCGGTTGCATTTATTGCAACAAGTAGAAAAGTATTTAGTGTATCTGTCACAAAATCTACAGTGTCGGTTGCATCTGTTCCACCTTTACAAGGATTAGATGGAACTCCTACCAGAGCTACATCATTGCGATCTCTCACTGTAGACCACATGATCGGTTTGTTTTGATGATGGAACAGATGATGAATGCAGAGATTGTTACAAAGTAAAGCTGTTGCTACTGAGACTATTAAAGTTGATTCTAATGATGAGCTGAGAAGTTATTTTGAAGGTCAATTTCCCAATATGAATGATAGAATGTCAAGTGTAAAGGCTATGGTTCTAAGTGCCCTAGGAGCTTTATCAGAAAGATTTTCATAGTTGAACATGTAAGTCTCAAGCCTCCGGTTCCAAAAGAAAACATGATGATCGTGATTCTGATGATCCTCGTGAGGGGGGAGAAGAGGTAGAGGCTTGGAGACACCGCTAAACAACTGGATTTGTAATGAGGAAAAGCAATATAAAGAAAAAGCTATTGAGCCTAGTACTGGATCTGAGCCAGATGGTACTCAACGTAATTTTAGATTGATTCTCTATGAAGATGTCCCAGATCCAATGAGTATGCAGTCTGAATATGAAGGCGTTTTTGAATTTGAAGAGTATGGAGAGTTGGATAAAGAAGATGATTTTTTGATGGTTGAAAGAGTTGAGACCAAAGGAGGTGAAATTGAAACCGAATCTGCACAATTTGAGATTGCTGGGAGCTCTATTTATACTGAAAAGTTATAAGAAGAGGAGGAATTAGTCAAGGAGATTTTGAAAGAAAATGTGTTGGAATTTGAACTTAAACCAACGGTTGAAAAGCGTTCAGTTGCTGAATATGACGACATGTTATCTCAGTTGTTTGGATTAAAATACAATCCTGAAATGTGGAAATTGATGAAAACTATTACTCGATTCGATCTTACTAATCAAAAGTTTGTCACTGTTAAGGTTGAAGAAGAATATTGTTTTTGATCTATTTTTGTGAACCTGAAGTTACAGAAGATATCAAAGTTTCTGATGTTGAGTTGCTAGAATCGTTTTTGAATGAATATATTCTGGCTGGTGAGACTGAAAAGGAACACAGACTAAGGAAGGCAGTTCAAGTGAAGTTCAAAAGAGAAATCGATGATATGTTGTCTCTTTTGAATAAAGATTAGCTGAACAAGAAAAATGTTCTGAAATTATTAAAATATCAGAATGAGAAGTTCATTTAAAAAAAAAAAAAGAAATAGCCTACCATTTTTAGAAGACATTTTGAACAAAAAGATGTTTTGCAAGAATCAAGCTCCAGTTACATTAATGAAGTTATTCCGCGTTATTGAGCCAAACATGCCAAACATGGCGAACTATGCTAGTTTTTTCTGAAAACAAGGCTCAACCACTAGAGAAGGTTTGTGTATGGGAAATAATAGTTGAGCTAAAAAGAACTGATAAAAATACATTTGTGAATGTATACTATCCAGTATTCACAGTTCTCAGATCTGATCAGAAAGAATACAAATTCAGTGAAGCAGATATCTTCAATTTATTCATTCAAGACATAAAAGATATGTTTGACAAACTCTATAGAAACAGAAGAGAGGAGAATTGTAGGTTTGCATTGAAAGTCGTTTTCCACTTCATGCATACCAAAATGATCTTGATGTTTATTCATGTTATACAGATTGGAGTGGAATGAGGAATGAGAAGGATTAATATAATGGCTCAAAGAAGTTATGTGAGAAATTTAAAAAATACAAAGTGTTTCAAGTATTTTTGGATGATGTTCTCTGTGTGATTTACAAAAATTGAGATCAATAGAAGAAAGCTATAAGGATATATGAGCTTAACGAGTATTCAGATGGAACACCTAAGATGGTGCTGACATGATTGAAAAGGATTTAAGATGAAGACAAATCCAAACGAACAAAAGAGGCAATGCCACCTTAAGAAAGATGAAATTGTAATTTCATGAAAGATGAGTATTCTATAAATAGAATTTGTAAGGGATTTCAACGTAGTAGTTCATTTCTAATGTTCATGTATGGTAAAACTCTATCGTGTATTTAATCATTGGGTTATCTTTAGATTCATTATCTTGTGTCTTTGATCTTGATCTTATATATTATCAAAACTGTTACTAGACTGTAACTAGGGTACTTTGTACTAAACTTGGGGTTTTGTATAACATTGGTATCTTATTGTGGTAATTACAATTGTATGATGATGGGTAATTTTTTATTTAATATGTGGTGTTACAACTTAGTATTAGAGCTTTGGTTCAAGATATTTAAGTGTCTTTAGTGATGCTTAAGCTTAAACTGTAGTAATGATCTTGGTATTAACCCTGACGTAGAAACCTAAGAACTTCAAATAGTTGTAGCATCCTAATTACTACAATTTATTGTAGTAACCTTATAACATACTCTACTTGTAGCTTGTTGTGTCTAATACTTGTGATGATGACTGAGGCAAGAGTTGTAGCATCCTAATTACTACCTGTAGCTTGTTGATCCCCAAGTTACTGTTAGTCGACTAGAGCCACCAGAGACTACAAAACATATATACCATAGAGAGTGAATAGACTAAAGGCCCTACCTATCAATCAACACAGTAAGTTATGACGATTTATTTGCTATAGAGGCTCAGATTCGATAGGACTTGAAAGGGCATAACTAGGAGTTGGGCCATGATGCTTTAGATTTGGTTTCCGAGATGGTTCATATGTTCACCAAGAAATTTGTAGCATTGGAGGTATCTTTTGCGAAATTGGAGGAGAGACAAACAGATCCTCCTCCTCCAAGTGGTTTTATAGGTCTTGCTATAGGGAGAAGTGGCCCTGCTATTGTTATAGGTCCAAGCACTAGTTACTCCCACTTTTGCGATTCAGTTTTCTATTATGCTTGAGGTGTTGCATGATTCACTTATAGTAGAACTAGCCGACAACAGTAGTAGTTTAGTACGGACGATATATAGTGGTTTCACTATCCGAATAAATGACGACCATGAGTTCCATATTGATCTAATCCCTATAGAGATAGCCCACTTCAATGTAATAGTTGTTATGGATTAGTTAGCTGCTCGGGGTGCAGACCTATTAAGTTCATAGAAATTTATTTGTATCACATCCGGAATCGTCACACTATTTTCACTAGCCAGATGCCATTGATATTTTAGTAAGGGATACTCTTCATTCTTAGCCTATGAAATCGACGCGATGAAGGAGAAGTAGAGTATTACTGATGTTCATGTAGTCTGACATTTTCCAGATGTCTTCCCGGACGAATTACATGCCACCGGAGCGACAGGTTGAATTTCATATGGACTTGATTCCGGGGGCAGCACCCGTTGCACGTGCCACATATAGATTGGTACCTACAGAGAGGAGGATGTTTATGTCACAACATCAGGAGTTGCTAGCTAGAGGATTCATCCATCCTAGTTCTTCACCTTGGGGAGCACCTGTTTTAGTCATTAAAATGAAGGATGGTATGATGCGCTTGTTCATAATATATAGAGAGTTGAAAAAGCTCACAGTGAAGAATCGATACATGCTACCTTGGATAGGTGATTTGTTCGACCACCTTTACGAAGCCAGTTACTTTTCGAAGATTGACTTGAGGTCCGACTACCATCAGCTGAATGTTTGAGAAAAAGATTCGCAGAAGACAACTTTTCGTACTAGATATGACCACTATGAGTTATTAGTCATAGCATTTGGATTGACTAACGACCCAGCAACATTCATGAATCTGATGAGTAGGGTCTGTCGGCCGATGTTAGACCATTTTATCATTGTCTGCATAGATAACATCTTGATATATCCACAAAGTTCTGAGGAGCATGCTTCGCATCTCAGAGTGGTATTAACCTGATTAGGACGACATCAGCTATTTGCTAAAATTTCTAAAAGTGAGTTTTGGCTTCGTGATGTACAATTCTTAGGACATGTTATTAGAGGAGATGGAGTTAAAGTCGATCCTGCTATTTATGTAAATTCATTCAATATTTCCTAAGATCATTGTTCCTTTGACGACCTTAACACAGCTGACAGTACCATTTCTGTGGCCCGAGGAGCAGGATGCTACATTCCAGGAGCTTATACAATGATTATGCACTGCATCAGTGTTGACATTACCAGAAGGTATTGAATATTTTGTGGTATATAGTGATGCTTCTCATACCGGAGTTGGTTGTGTGTAAATTTAGCGAGGCAAGGTAATTGCTTACGCTTCAAGACAGCTACGAGACTACAAGAAGAATTACTCTACACATGATTTAGAGTTAGCATGAGTCACTTTTGCACTGAAGATTTGGAGACGTTACTTGATGGCACTCTGTTTACTCTATATACAGAATTACTCTACGCATGATTTATACAGTATTTATTTAGTCAGAAAGAACTTAACATGCATCAAAGGAGGGGGTTAGAACTTTTAAAAGACTATGACCTGGATATTATGTATCATCCAGGAAAAGCTGATGTAGTACCGGATGCACTCAGTCAAAGAGAGTGTAAGCAACCAGTTTAGCCCTACATTGCTTTAATTGAAGTAATAAGTACTATTACGGACAGACTTAGTGTGATCTCACCCGATGAATATGAGATTGATCATGAGTTGCCCAATCTATTGGATGTTGTTATGATAAATGGATAGAACCACGACCCGTTGCCTATAAACGTGGCAAGAACCTTGGTATAGATGGTGAAACCGCGACCCGTTTCCTATAATGATGCAAGAACCTTGGTATAAGATAACGCTACAACCAATCCCACCAAATTGGCTAATAGGTTTTGAACACCACAAGTATGGAAACTTGATAAATTCTAGAAGTTCATGATGAACTAAAGAGCTAAAAGCTCACAATTTCACTCAAGTCAAGCATCATTACAAATGTTTACATTGCCCTCTATTTATAGATTAAAAAAATAAGGAAAACCAACAATCTAGATAAGTAACAAAAGCTATCATGATATGCTATCAAATTAGTAAAACTACTTATCAAAAGGGCCTTCTTGACATTTCACCACTTGCATCTTCTAAAATATGTCTTGGTTCATTGTGTCTTGCAAAACCCTTAGTATTCTCCAAGTAAATGGCCATGACCTTCAAAATGCCTTGAAATGAAGAGAAGACTTTCAATTTGCCTTGTAATTAATGTTGACATGTGCAGTGAACATGGACACTCTTTTGGGTAGACTTTTCGACTTGGCAAATGGTCCTTTATTGGGCTTTATTTTTCTTGAAAAGATTGGGAAAAGACTTAGCTTTCATTGGGCTTTTGTTTGACTCAAATCGGGCTTGAAATAAGTGAGTTATGGACAAAAAGTGTTGAGTTGGTCGAATTTTATTTATTTATGGGCTTTTATAGATAAAAACAACACAACTTGGGCTACAAACACTAAAACTAATCTTAATCCATGATTTGGATTAAAATAAAAACTTGTTTGATTATTTTGCGAAGCAACGTGAGCATTATTTTGCAAAGCTTTACATGTATCCACATCTTCTTTGCCCATGGTTAGGATCATATCACTTAGGCAGGTACGTAAAAGCCTTACACACAGAAAATTTGAAGATGGAACAGATCATGGGTCATGTACAATAGCTAACAAACGATACCAGAGGCCTAAAGATAACAGTTGGACGTGTTTGGTCCCTAGACTTGGGAACCTTCATGACTTGATCTTAGACGAAGCTCGTAAGTCTCAACTTTCGATTCACCGAGGGAGCCCAAAGATGTATAGAGACATACGAATACACTATTGGTTGTCAAGGATGAAGCAAAATATTACTCGATATGTAACTCGATGTATGACGTGTTCGCAAGTAAAGGAAAAACATAAAAAGCCCCCATGGACATCTACAACCTCTATAAATTCTTGAATGTAAATGGGATCACCTGACTATGGACTTTGTGTTCAAGTTGCAGAGGACTTCTTAGAACCATGAAGGAATTTGGATGATTGTAGACCGACTCATAAAGAGTGCTCATTTTATTTCTATCAACGAGGTGTACACGCTCGATCAACTAGCCATATTGTATATTTATGAGGTTGTTGCTAGGCATGCAGTACCCCTTTCGATAGTGTCTGACTCTAATCCCAGGTTTGCCTCTACAGTTGATGCTATGCTGAGAGCTCTTGTTATGGATTTTGATGGTAGTTGGGATTCTAATTTTCCCTTGTTAAAATATTCTAATAATGATAACTACCGTGTGACTATAGGCATGCCACCCGTTGAGGCGTTATACGGATGTAAGTGTTGCACCCCTATTGGACTGAAGCAGGTGAGATATAGATTGAGGGCTCATACATCATTCATCACACATCTGATAAAGTGAAAATCATCCACGAAAGGACTAAGACAACTCAAGATAGACATAAGAAGTATGCGGGTAATAAGCACAAGAGGAGAGAATTTGTGGTAGGAGACACAGTGCTATTGAAGGTATCCTCGTAGAAGGGAGTCATTAGATTTAGGGACTGCGGTAAACTGAGCCCTCGTTTCTTGGATCATTCAAAGTGTTAGAATGATTTGGAGAACAAGCGTACCATCTCGACTTGCTGCCAGAGTTAGCTAGAGTTCATCCTACGTTTCATGTGAGTTACCCTACAGAACTATTAAGCCAAAGGCGAACGACCGATTGCATTAGCTGAGATATAGGTGGACAAAGAGATGCAATATATTTAACAACCTGAAGCTATCGTATGTCATAAGATGAAGAAATTGCATAATAAAGAGATTCGATGTGGGAGTTGGAGTTTTAGATGCGCCAATGATATCAACACTTGTTCATCAGTAGTTTGAGTCGGGGAAAAAACTGTTAAGGAGGAGATAGTTGAATAACTGTAAAATACAACCAAGGGCGTGGAATTTTCCAATTTGATAAATTAACTAATAATATCGAGTTTGATGTAACATCCTCGAATTTTAAAATGTTGTAATTGAAGTTATTAGCTTGAATTTTGAAATTATGTAATCAAGTCAGATTATTTATAAAAGTTATTGTATTCGGAAATTTAAAAGTTGGTTACTATTTAAGAAATTTTAGAATATTGAGTTATTGTTATTAAGTATGATGCTTTTAAATATTAGTGATGGTAAAATTAAGATGAAAATCAGTATTTAATGAAATCAGATAAGTAGAGGCGCTAATTTTGCAAATAGCCAAAAGTTATGATTTAAAAGACATGGAGTCTTTCAATTCTTCATTATCACCTCTTCATATTCAAACTCTCAATCTCTCTCTCTCTCTCTCTAAATTCTGCTGAAGTTCGAAATTGTGGATGAGAATTCATGGGTTGAACTGATTATCAACAAGATTCAAGTGAAATTGGAATTAAGAATATAGTTTCGAAGTTGAGGTTTTATTTTTGAGAATAAATATGCAAAATTCGAAATCATAATTCTGGAAATTTATGTTGCATGTATGTTATATTAGTTGGAAATCATCTCCTGAAGATTACTGAAGCATTAGAAACAAGAATCGTTGGTTAATTCGTCCAAAAAGGTAAGAAATCTGAGTTTTATAACATTTTGTGTTCTTGAAGAAGGTCAATATTTTGGTTAAATCTGAACGAACTAGTTTGTTATGTATGGGGACGATAAGTTAGAAACACCCCAGTAATGTTTACTTAACATCGGATTTGATTGCATGTGACTAAAATTGGATTTTGGCAATTTTGACTACAAAATCCGTAGTTGCGGAGTACTAACCTGTTGATCGACTCGGCGAGTCGCCAAGAACACATGAATAATCGTTCAAAAATTGCTAAGTGTTGGCTCCGAATTCGGTTGGGACCCGAACTCGGATGAGACCCTAAACTCGGATGGGTCGAATCTCGGGTCAAGGAAAACTCGGATTAAACTTCGGGTCATGCGAAATTCAGTTGGGATCCGAAATACGGCCGACGATCCGAAGTTCGGACCTTGACTCCCCGCCTGGAACGACTCGGCGAGTCGGCGACTATGCATGCGAAATTCGGATGGGGTCTAAAGGATCCGAAATTCTTGTTTTGTAATCAAACTTTTGGGATATTTTTGGTATTACATTGTAAGGTCTGCTGACTACGGATCTATCACGACGCGACCCCTTCCAACGAGTGCGGAATCCTCGTTAGCGGCTTGACGGTAAGATCACACACACCGAACACGGAGACTACCACGGTGATAGACGAACAACTAGAACGCCCAACACGATGATTCTCTCCGAATGAAACTCTCTGATAACTTGCGAGTTCGAGATCGCCTCTTGCTAATCCTCTTAATTATACTGACAGATTCGAATTTGTCTTGGCCCAAGGCCTATTCGAATTTGTCCTCAATGACAAATTCGAATTTACCCTAAATTCGAACCTCACATATCTTAAGATTGAATTCATCTTTGAACTTCTTGTAATACATTACACCAAGTTCAAATATACAAACAATCAATATCAAACACACATAATCCAGCATATATCAAACATTTGTTTATATTCAATATCAAGTAGATAGACTTTTACAAAATGCTATCTATACTTAGACTGCTATCGTCACACAGGATGTACTAACAGACTCCCCCTTGACGATAGCTTCTAATTATTTACATTTTGACTAAGTACTAAGGTCTATTCAAGATGCTTCCTGCATAAAGACCCTGCTCTACACAAACCTTGACTACATTCTGATACTTTTTCGCTTCAGACTCCATATGCGCATCACACGAGATTTTATGAACATGAAGTACGTGAAGATCATCTTTGGACAGGTTGACCAGGTGCAACGGATCATACACTCTTAGAATCACCTTTTCTTCGAGGTCTTCCATTACTGCTTCACCTGTCTCACTTTCAACATACCACCAGTTGAGGTTTCCTAACATATTTTGTGGCATAGGCTTCAGAGGGACTTTCTTTAAGCATCTAACTAGCATGTAATGTATTTTCATCCATGGCCTACCAGTTAGAGGATCAATTCTTGTATGGTCCATAACTCTTTTGCCTATTCGTGGGTTTAGCCTTTCAAACTTCCTAGACCTCCCTTCCCTTCTGATAATCTTGGCAATTATTTCAGCATAGGGATCGTCTCCGATATTACTTAGCTCTTTCCATGCTAACGCCTTTACCTCAACTTTTAGTAGTGAATTGAAGTCTTTCAATCTTCTCCTTAGATACTGAAGGCCATCCTTTCTCTTAATGATAAACAGCTGCAGTTCTCGATCAAAGAACCAGCTAAGTGAACTCCCGGACAGCTTTCCAGCACTTGGCACAATCATCTTTTCCTTCAATTCCATAGCCTTCTTTTCTGCCCTGAACCATAACTTTTTCTGTTCTTCAATAGTCAGCTCCCTGACAGGCTCTTCAACTTGTGATTCAACATTTAAAGCGGCTTTAACAGCTTCTATGTCAATCACGTTTTGTTCCACCGTTACAAACGTATCAGTGATGGGATGTTGCTGAATAACGATGTCATCAGCTTCATCTTCCTCATCACCCAATACCTCATCATCAGATTTCCATTCAGGAACGTCCTCTGGCACAAACTCCCCTTCCTCCAACTCTTCAATCTCATCCTCAAAATCCAAACTCTATATCTTCTTCTTCAATATCCATTAGAGCATCTATCATCTCACTCTCAATGGCCTTTGAGGAACTAGCCTCACCTCCTTCAGCTCCCGACTGACTCGGCTCCCCCTGAACTTCAGCATGCTGAGCAGAAGAAAAATCTAATGGCTCACTATCTTTTTATGCATCGGGATCATTGCCGTCTTCGTCTTCTCATCTCAACTCTTCAACATCTCTGCAGCTGGTCTCCCCTTGAGCCTTTAGATTTTTCATTAGTTGCTCAATGAGGGACCTCATGTTTCTGAGCTCTGCAGCCTGATCAGCGACAAATGTCTTCAATTCAATATTTTCTTTATCAATTTTTGCGTTATTGACAGGATCTATAATATGAATCACCAAGACTAACTGATTTGAACTTATCAGAGTATAAATCAATAATCTTGCTTTGAATCAAAGTTTAATCAAGAAGTTTGCGGAATAACACTTAATTATTTTAACAAAAACTTTCAGAATCAATAATAAATAAACACACAGGAATTAATCAAGACTGTTTGTATTGCTGAATTCATCAATTACAATCACCTCTAATCTGTTTGATTAACGAAGAACACAGACTGTTCTTAGGGTTTTACAACCTTAGAGGCTTAAGAAAACTTAATCAACAAAGCAATTACAGACTCAAAATATGCAGAAACTCCTACACAATAGAACGACCTATTCTCTGTATTTATATTGCTTCTTGATATGTTTCCTTGACGAACTATGACTTCTCTTATAGTAGATATGCTGGAATCTTCATGTAGATATCGTTTCCTGAAAATCAGCACATTCTATTTCTGAAACTGTTGAGCAGCTTGAATCTCTTGACATCATGAACTGAGCAGCTTGAGTTGTTTTGCTCTGGCAGCTTGAACTTTTACACTGGCAGCTCGAGTTTCTTCAACTAGCAGCATGAACTTTGTATTTACATGTAAAATCTACTAACAGTCTGAGAAGTCTAAACTAACAGCTTGAATGTACTTAAACTATTTCTCAACAATCTCCCCCTAACTTAAATTCTTTACAAGACTTTAAGTTCTATAAAAACATGGAAATAAATAAGTAAACTGTTATTTACAAACCAAGGCTTTCAAAAACTCACAACTGTGCAAGCTTATGATCTATAGCCTTCAAAAATTCTCTCTTCATCTCTTCTTTATCACAAGATATTCTAGCTGATTTTATTTGCAGCAGCATATCTTTTGAAAAATTGAAATACTCAAGATTGAAGAAAATACCAGACCCATCTGTGAATTTGATTCTGAATGTCTTTGATTTGACAAACAGATCAATCTGCTTGATCTTTTTCCCTTTCTTTTCAGCATCTTCTATCTCTTGTCTTGCAAACTCAGAATCAACCACTGTACTTAGATCTTTGATGAGTTGCTTGACTTGTGGAAGAGCAGACCTTACTTGTGTAACTGACCCTATATTGTACATCTTTATCAATTCATCTCTGGTCAGCTTCTGTACTATCTGCCAAAAAGTGTCATACTCTTCTTCAGGTCCGGACTCTCTTCTGATTACAAACTTTATTCTCAAGTCACGGTCATCCAGTGACTTAGCAAACCAGTAGTTAATTTGAGGCTTTGTAAAATAATGCTGATCAATCAGCTTCTCTATCTCCATAGCCTTTTGTAGTTGTTGCTCAAAGAGCACTCTCTTAACCGATGAAGGAATAGGGACAGCTGCTTGATCAGTGGGAGTAGGGGCACTGGCACCAGCTTCAGTTTGGACTGATTGGGTTGTTGGTTGGACTTCTTGGGATTGTTGAGCTTCTGGAGAGACTGTTGTTCTCTGTCTTTTGTCCATCTCCTTATCATGAATCTCCTGCAGCCTTTCAGTAGACATGGACTGAGCCATTTTCTTTGGAATACCTGCTGCAAAGGCAAAATTGATAAGAAATCTTCTATGCTCAGCCTTGGAGTGCCCTGTTGGCATCTTTCTTTTCCTTGCTCCTTGCTTGACCACAAACCCCTTTAAGTAATCACCTAAAGTCTCATCATCATCCATTGGGGTTTGGGCTTGCTGCTCTAATTCTTTGTCTTGTTCTTCTGCTATTTTTCTGGCAACTTCAGCATCAAAGGCAATTTGGGCTTCTTTTGAGGAAAATTTATGCTTTGGAGACTCAATGAGAATGCCCTTGCCCTTGTCTTTTGTAGCAGATGTTGTAGCTTGGACTGTGCTTGATGGAGCTTGAATTCCTTCTCTGATCACAACTCCAGTGGCTTTTGAAGGAACAGCTTGAGTTTCTAGGCTAACAGCTTGAGAAGCTGTTGGGACTGCTAGCCTAGAAACTGGAACTGTTGGTGCTGCTTGGACTGTTGTTGTTGGAGCTGCTTGGACTGATGTGGGAACCTCCTGATTCTCCCCCTTTTTGGAAGCATTGGTTTGGTCAGAAGAAACCACAACCTTTGCCCCTTGGGTTTGAATCATCTGCTCTAACTTCATAATTTTATTTCCACAGAGTGTGAAGCCTCTGTGAAGATAATCCATTCGCTTATTTTGAGCAGCATCTGCCTGCTTGAGAGCAAAAATTTGAGCCCCCTGTGCAGCAATGATGGACATTTGATGGTCCAACATCGCTACAACAGGTTTGAGTCTGGGATCCGTTAAGAGCATTTGTTGCAGACTAGCCTCAAGATCAGAGAACACCTGAGGTGCTTGTGATCTATCACTGACATTAAGACCAGAGGTGGAAACTTCTGGGCCCCTCTTTTCTTGGTTCTGGGGATTTCCAGCTTGTGTTTGCACACTTGCTGTTGCCATGGGCGTGGTCTTAGCTATGTTGGCACTATCCTGTGCCTCTTGTGCAGAGACATCAGTAGTGCTAGCCACAGAACCCATATGAACCATCTCTGAAGAGATGTTCACCTCCTGAGAGAGAATGGGAGTGTCCTCAACTGGTTCCCTTTGGATATTCTGTGCAGGAGTATCCTCCTGCACAGGGATATATGGCTCTTGCTGATGGGAGGAGGAGGAAGGAGCTCCTGGTCCCCTTTTTCTTTTGTATAAGTATCTGAGTGGGCGTGTGGGCTGTACAAAAGGATCAGAGGGAGTTTGTGTATCGGGAGGAGGGGGTTGGGGTCCTGGGGGTGTAGCAGTGATGATAGGCTGAGCCTGCTCAGGACCCTCTCCTCTGTGTTGTGGAATAATGTTCATCATTGCAGAAGGCAATGGAACATCAACACTCAAAAAGTTGGCACTATGTTTCAAAAGTCTCTTAATAGAGGATAGTGAGTGCCTGTGGGAAACATGTATCCTTTTATGTGTATGAGAAGATGTGCAGGTGTGTGCAATGATTTCTGCTAAAAATCTAGGATACATCAAAAATTTCCCACTCTTTAGGGAATGATGCCTTAACATCCCCTGAAAAATCATGTTGGAAAAATTGAACCGTTGGCCTGTGGAAAAGCACACTAAGGCAGTGGCAATGTTAGATGAAAATTCAGACCAACCAGTTCTTTTGGGGCTTATGCACTGCTGAATGATATGTACAAGAAATTTCCATTTAGGAGAAAAATGGGCTTTTAAGAAAGTAAAAGAATCAGCAGGACCCCTATAACCGATATTAAAAAGACCTGTATGTAAAGCATCAAGGGTTAGGTCAGTTATACCTGTGGCATCTTGAAGATGCAAGTGATGTCGGATGGATTCCTCAGTGATATGGATATCAGTTCCATCAATCTTGGAAAGGAGGGTAGGCACTCCATTGATGGTTTGAACAGATGCATGGTTCCAAAACTGTTCTATATGGGAGATGTATATAGTAGGGTTTATGGATAGTGCATGATGGATATGGGAGTGCCTGAGGAAATCCATCATTGCATGGAACGGTTGGAGTTCAGCGTGTTTCAGAGTGTATGGGAGGCAGTTGTGTTCTTTTACGAACTCCATGGATGAACAAACGATGGTTTTAGGGTTTGAAAGAAGAATGTGTGATTCGTTCAGAGAGAAAGCAGAAGGCCGTGGAAGAAGAATATGTAACTGGTAGTTACAACTGAACGAAACCGGGACCTTTAAAGGTTTTGAAAGGTTGGGTCCCGCGCACACATTTTGAAGATTACCCAAATACCCTGCACACTTTGACAGATCAAGTGAAAATAACTAGCAGTCCGAGAAAATGAACTAGCAGCATGAGAAAATACTCATGCTGTTAGTGTAAAATTGTGCAACTTTTCAATGGAACAGTGTCTCCCCCTTAAATTAGCATACTGAGTCGATAATAATGAAAACCAATTAATCCATGTTTACCATACCAATATTTGATATTAGGAAAGTGAACCTTCCCACATCAAAAGGTTTTGTAAATAGATCAGCTAGCTGATCATCTGTATGTATTTTGGTAACTTGGATTAACTTCTTTTCATTACAATCTCTGATGAAGTGAAACCTGATTTCTATATGCTTGGTTTTTGGGAATTTCACTGGGTTTTGCACAATGCTAATTGCACTTGAATTGTCAATATAAATAGGAGTGGATAAGAAATTCATACCATAGTCTCTTAGCTGATTTTGAATCCACATTACCTGGGAGCAGCAGCTTGCAGCTGCTACGTATTCTGCTTCAGTGGATGATGTGGAGACAGTTGTTTGCTTTTTGCATTGCCAAGAGACCAGTCTTGCTCCTAAGTATTGACATCCACCAGTTGTGGATTTTCTGTCAATGTTGCATCCACCATAGTCACTGTCAGAATAAGCAGTTAGTTCAAAAGGAGAGTCTTTAGGATACCATAGACCTAAATGTGGTTGGCCTTTAAGATATCTAAAGATTCTCTTAACAGCAACCAAGTGAGAATCCTTTGGAGAGCATTGAAACCTAGCACACACACAGACAGCAAACATAATATCAGGTCTTGAAGATGTTAGATACATGAGAGATCCTATAAGGGATCTGTATAGATGAATATCCACATCTATGCCATCTTTGTCTGTATGGAGCTGTTTATGAGGATCCATTGGAGTGCTTGCAACCTTTGTGTCTTGATAGCCAAACTTTTCCAATATGTCTTTGACATACTTTGATTGACTTATGAATAGACCAGTAGGCTTCTGTTTAACCTGCAGCCCTAGAAAGAATGTGAGTTCCCCCATTGAACTCATTTGAAACTTTTTGTGCATTAGGGCCTCAAATTCTTTGCACAAACTATCATTAGTTGAGCCAAAGATGATGTCATCAACATAGATTTGGACAAGTAGAATCTCAGCTTTGATGGATTTAGTGAAGAGTGTTTTGTCCAGAGTGCCTCTCTTGAATCCATTCTGTAGAAGATATGATGACAGTGTGTCATACCATGCTCTGGGGGCTTGGTGAAGACCATAGAGAGCTTTGTCTAGCTTGTACACCCTGTCTGGATACTTGTAGTCTTCAAAACCAGGAGGTTGACACACATATACTTCCTCTTCAATTGTCCCATACAGGAAAGCAGACTTAACATCCATTTGATACACTTTAAATCCTTTGAAACTTGCATATGCTAGAAATAGTCTGATGGCTTCAATTCTTGCTACTGGAGCAAAGACATCATCATAATCTATTCCCTCTTCTTGAGTGTACCCTTGTGCTACTAGTCTTGCTTTGTTCTTGATGACTATCCCTCTCTCATCCTTCTTGTTTCTGAACACCCATCTTGTACCTATTGCTCTTTTTCCTTTAGGAAGATCCACCAGAGTCCATACATTCTGAATTTTGAACTGTAAAAGCTCTTCTTGCATGGCTTCAATCCAGGATGAATCTTTTAGTGCTTCTGATGCCTTTTTGGGTTCTAGTTGAGACATAAAACAGGCATGTTCAAAAGCAGCTAGACTGAATTCAGAAACTGCTTGTTCAGCAGCAGCAGTCTCATTGTGAACCATTTTCCTTGTTTGAACAGGAGTGCTTGGATCACCCAGTATTTGATTGAGAGGGTGATACTTGTGAACTCTTAGTGTGGGCTCTCTCTCTGTTTGAAAAGAAGTTCCAAGGTTTGTATCATCTCCATCAGAACCAGTGAATGGTTCAGTTTCTGGAACAGCTTGAGTTTCTAGGCTAACAGCTTGAGAAGCTGTTGGGACTGCTAGCCTAGAAACTGGGACTGTTTCCTTTTGTGTTGGAGCTGTACTGTCAGGACTTGGGAATGGCACTTCAGTGTCTGGATTTGCATTAAGTGGAGCATTCAGGACCCCTGGAGGATCACATGACAGAAGTGGTAGAGTGGTGAAATCATCCCAACTTGTTGAATCTGCAGCAGTCTGAAACTTTGTGCCAACAGCATGAGAAATTGTATTGGCAGCATGAGAATTCGTGTTAGCAGCTTCAACCCTGTATGCATCAGTTTCTGCAGTATACTCAACAAAGCTCAGAGAATTTGTTAGTGAATCTAAATCAAACAACCAATCAGGACCAGTGCCTTTGATATTAGCAGTATTTTCATTAAACTCAACATTGGCACTTTCTTCAATTGTTTTAGACACACTGTTGTATACTCTATAGGCTTTGCTTTGAGTTGAGTATCCTACAAAGAATCCTTCTTCTGCCTTACTTTCAAACTTCCCTAAGTGAGTCTTAGTGTGAAGGATAGTACATGGGCATCCAAAGGGCTTGAAGAAAGCTATTAGGGGACTTCTGTTATGGAATAACTCATAGGGAGTTTTCCCTTGTGATTGAACTACTTGAACCCTATTTAGAACATAACAGGCTGTATTAACAGCTTCTGCCCAGAAAGTCATTGGCAGATTTGAATCAGCTAGCATTGTTCTAGCAGCCTCAATTAATGTTCTGTTCTTTCTTTCAGCTACACCATTTTGCTGTGGTGTTCTTGGTGCACTATATTGTCTAGCAATGCCTTTGGACTCACAAAAACTGTTTAGAATGTGATTTTTAAATTCAGTTCCATTGTCTGATCTTATCACCTTAACTTTGGAATTGGATTGGTTTTCTATCTTAAGGACAAAAGACTTAACTAGCTCAGCAGTTTCATCTTTGGACCTAAGAAAGTATACCCAAGTAAATCTGGTGAAATCATCAACAATGACTAAACAGTATGCCCTTTTATTCAAACTCAAAACAGATGTTGGACCAAATAGATCCATATGTAGCAACTGAAGAACAGATGAAATTGAATTTACTTCTTTGGTCTTATGAGAAGTTTTGTGTTGCTTACCTTTAAGACATGCTACACAATGATCATCACAAATGAACTCCTTTTGTGGTAATCCTCTTACCAGATTCTTTTTAACTAAAGCATTCATGGACTTGAAGTTCATGTGACACATCCTTCTATGCCAAAGAGCAGACTCATTTGATGATGCTCTGGATATTAAACAGCTTAAAGTATTTGACTTAGGTAAAAGATCTGTGTCCAGGCAGTAAACATTGTCCTTTCTTGGTGTTCTAAGTAAAACAAGATTTTCAGGAACTTTGAAATCCTTTGAAAGAACAATGCACTCAGAATCTGTGAACAGAACAATGTTTTGTTTGTCACAGATTTGAGAGACACTCAATAAATTGTACTTAAGCTGTTCAACATACAGAACATCATGGAATGTCATGTTGCCTGCATTAACAGTACCTTTACCTGTAACCTTACCTCCCTTTGAGTTGCCTCCAAATGCAACAAAACCTCCATCAAAACCTTTGAAATTTGACAAGCATTCAGAATTGCCTGTCATGTGCCTAGAGCATCCACTGTCCAGATGCCATCTTGATCTATGAGGAGACCTGTGGTTGCCCTGCACAAATAACAGCTTAGTTAGTAGTGGAGTAAACCCAAACCAAATTGGTTTTGGGTTGGCCTTGTACATTGACATAACTAAAAACTGTTTTTGACTTCTTATATTTAGTGAGATCAACTGATGGAGTCTTTGGAGAGTATTTAGTGATAATATGAGGTATCCAACTATTTTGATCATCTTTTCTTCTGACAGTCTCAGATAATTCACTAGCAGCTCCAGATTGATGCCCAGCAGCTTGAGCTGTGTTTGTAGTGCTAACAGTTTCAGTTTTTGCACTAACAGCATCAGATTTTGACTTAGCAGTCTGATCTTTTGCATTAGCAGTTTGAGCAACAGATTTGTCCTTGACACACCACATTTGTTTAAAACTTGATTTAGGCTTTGCCAAAACTTGTTTTTGATGTGTGGACTGTTTTTTATTAACTTTTGAGAATCTGTGATCAACTGTTTTCTTTGGAGCTGCTGTGGAAGGTTTCACTTTTGAGTGCTTTGCCTGATTAGGATTTGATTTTGTGTGATGCACAGTCTGTTTTGCAACAGCTGGTTTGTAAAAACAATCCTTGGCTAAGTGATTCTTCCTTCCACAGTGAAAGCATCTTTTGACAGTTTGAATTGGAACACCAGACTTTTCTGTCAATTTCTGGTTCTTGTTTCTCTGGTTTCCTCTTACCTGCTGTTGTTTAGGAAACTTTTGAACACCATGCTTTTGGCATGTGCAGATAGAAACAGTTTTACCTCTTTTAGTTCCTTTTGATGAAGATGCAGTGTTACAGTTAGAATGTACAGAAACTTGTGGAGTAGCATTGCATACACTCATCTTCTCTTTTCCTTTCTTACTGGGAGCTTGGACTTCTATGGGTGCACTCTTTGTGTCACAGTCTCTATTTTGACTCTTATCTTCTTTTAATTCAGGACTGTTATCAAGGATAGGATCTACAATAGTCATAGACTCATCTAGTGGTTCATTGACAAGTCTATCAGCAACCTCACTCATTGGATGAATGTACTTGTTATTGTATGGAGGTGGAGTAGCTTTATATCCTATTCCTTCTTTGGGATTGACCTGAGATTTCACTCTATCTTTGAATTGAACTTCCATTAGGTGTTCTAGCTTTTGATTTGCTAACTTGAAGTTTCCTAGATCTATGTTAACAGATTCTAGCTTCTTATTAGCCTCAAACACCTTTTGTTCAGTCTCTTCTACCTTTTTATTTAGAGATTCTATTTTCTTATTTAGCTCCTTTTTCTCCCACTCATGATAGGTTCTATCATAACCCATTTGAATCTCATTGTCCTTATAATCATTGATCTGTTTTTCCAGATCTTCTATGGCTTGCATGTATTCATATCTCCTTTCTTCCATCTTAGCTAGAGTTTTGCACATGCTCTCATTATGATCTCTGTACTTTTTAACCATATTTTTGCATGATTGAGAGCAGAGTTTAGAATTTACCTCAGATGGTAGTTCAGTGGAGGAGACATTTGATGTTTCTGCCATAAGTGCTTGATTTTGAAATTCTTCCTCTGTCTGATCACTCCAGTCAAACACATTGTCTTCTTGAGAGACAAGTGCTGTTGATGAGGACGCTTGGATGGGCTGTGAAGTCCTTGATGGCTGTTGACCTTGAGATCTACATTCTCTGGCAAAGTGACCAAGCTTATGGCATTTATAGCATTCCACTTTTGATTTATCAAAAGATGGTTTGCCTTCTGTCTTGGCTTGAAAGTTGGCCCTACCAGTTCTTTTCAGAAATCTTTTGGCCCTCATGGTCAGCATTGCATGTTGCCACTTTAAATCCATCTCTTCAAGATCATCTGGATGAATTTGTTCCAAGTCTTCAACATTTAGAGCAAATAATCCATCATTGGCAACAAAGGCCTCATAGTGAGTTTCAGCAGAGTTGCCATCACCACCTGAGAAAGAATCACAGTTATTAGATTTTTCAGAAGATAGAAGAGCAGTATTGTGATTATAAGAAAAAGATTTCTTTTTAGCATCAATCTCAGTCTCAAACACTCTTAAACTGTTATACAGATCATCCAATTCTATCTCATCAAGAGTGTCTTTTGTTCTCCATTGTGCAGCATAGACTGTCCATTCTTCTCCAAGAGATCTGAGAAACTTTCTGTTGACTTCATCTTGATCCAGATTGACCTTTGCACTTTCCAGTTCACTTATCAGTTTGTTGAACCTGTCAAAGATTTGAGTGAGGTTTTCATTCTTGCCACCAGAAAAGTTTTCATACTGCTGTTTCAAGAGGTCTTTTTGATTTCTCTTGGTACTGGCATTACCAGCAAACCTCTTCTCTAAGGCATTCCAAAGAGAGTGAGCAGTATAAAACTTTTTGAACTGATGTTGATAAGCATTAGGAATGGCTATTTGTAATAGTGTGAGTGCTTTCACTTCATTCATTCTAGCCTTCCTTTCAAGTTCAGTTTTTGGAGGAGTTTTGACTGGTTTTCCCTCATCATCAAGTTCTGGATCAACTACAGGAGGGAATTCAACAGCTTCCCATATGGCATAATCAATGAATTGAATATGCTGTTGAATCCTGAGTTTCCACATCTCAAACTCAGTGGGCTTGAGCATAGGCACTTTGAGTCCTTGCCCAGATCCACTGCTGCTATTTTCAAATTCCATTGTAAAAAGATAAAAAAAGTTTTTGACTTTGAAAAAACAAAGAGTAACCTGGTTTGAAGAACCTGATTTGAATAACGTGGTTTGACAAACCTGGCTCTGATACCACTTGACAGGATCTATAATATGAATTACCAAGACTAACTGATTTGAACTTATCAGAGTATAAATCAATAATCTTGCTTTGAATCAAAGTTTAATCAAGAAGTTTGCGGAATAACACTTAATTATTTTAACAAAAACTTTCAGAATCAATAATAAATAAACACACAGGAATTAATCAAGACTATTTGTATTGCTGAATTCATCAATTACAATCACCTCTAATCTGTTTGATTAGACGAAGAACACAAACTGTTCTTAGGGTTTTACAACCTTAGAGGCTTAAGAAAACTTAATCAACAAAGCAATTACAGACTCAAAATATGCAGAAACTCCTACACAATAGAACGACCTATTCTCTGTATTTATATTGCTTCTTGATATGTTTCCTTGACGAACTATGACTTCTCTGGTAGTAGATATGCTGGAATCTTCATGTAGATATCGTTTCCTGAAAATCAGCACTTTCTGTTTCTGAAACTGTTGAGCAGCTTGAATCTCTTGACAGCATGAACTGACAGCTTGAGTTGTTTTGCTCTGGCAGCTTGAACGTTTACACTGGCAGCTCGAGTTTCTTCAACTAGTTGCATGAACTTTGTATTTACATGTAAAATCTACTAACAGTCTGAGAAGTCTAAACTAACAGCTTGAATGTACTTAAACTATTTCCCAACAGTTATGCTCTTGAAGCTCGCTGACTGCTTTTGTGAGCTGAAAGATTTGGACTGTCTGGAAGTCCACTTTGCTTCGGAGCTCTGAAAACCGTTGGTAGTCTGTGAAGTTGGATGTAGTGGATGGAATTGATGTGATAGGTGACGGGGTGATTGGTGATTGAACAGATGGTTGAACGGATGCCTGAGTGGATGGTTTAGCAGATGGAATTTCAGGCTTTGAAACGGAAGCAGACGAAGCTCCCTGCATAAACCTATGCCTTTTGGCCCTTTGCCTAGGCACTAACGGAGTAGTATCTTCAATCTCAAAATCAGAGTCATCTTCATAAGAATCTCTAGATGCTCTCTTTTCTGCCTCTCGATCACTAACCAAAATTTTGGATCCATATCTGCCTATTCTGACAGTCGAATCTTCCGACTCTACTGCTGGTGCCTCAACCTCTACTACCTCAATCTCTATCTCCTCAACCTCTTCTGATGACGACTCAGAGGTGGTCACTGCCTGAGCCTCTACCTCTGGTTGATATTCATCGATGTCACGCATCAGATCATCAAAACTAGCTGGAGGCTCCAGAATGTCACCAATAAGCTCAGTAGTAATATCTTCCTGTGCATGAGAGCCTTGAGCCCAAATTTCTTCTAGAGTCTAAACTCGTGGATCTATTTCGGGGGCTACTCCCGACGGACCCGCAGCATCCGATGAAGGACCTGCTTCCACTGACTCTTGCACCCTGCTTGTTGAAGGCCTTGAAGCCTGAGACTGTCTTACTTGAGCTCTTTGCCTCCTTCTTGGTTGTTGTGGAGGCCTTTACTGTTGTTGTTGCGGCTGCTGTGGCTGAACTTGTACTTGTTGTGGCTGCGGCCCTTCCCCAGCCCAATACGCACCCTCCGGGGCTTCAAAATCTTGATTCACCACCGCACCAAAAAGAGGTGCATCCAGTGGTCTAACCACTTCAAAAAAGGCTGCTTGCCTTACTTCCAAAGGGAAGTCAATAGGCCCAGCTTCCTGTTCGACTGATCCCAGCTGCAACACTCTACGTAACATATCAGCAGAGAATACAAGGGGTTGTCCAGCGATTCTTGTCCTTAACACCAGTCGGTGTCACCGTACAATCAACTTGCAGGTGATCCCAAAATTGTCTGACATAGGGTAGCACAATATGCACATTGTGAGAAAGGGCATACGACACCCTTGAATTAGCTAGGAAATCCACCATTTGGCTGATCCAATCCATCGCCTGAATTGGATTCACTGTACCCTCAAAGTTAAGGGCACCGCTCGCTTTGAAGTCCTTGAACTTACAGCCTTTAGGCTGCTCGATTTGGGTTTCAGGAGTAGAGTTATCAGAATCAGATTCTTCATTCTGGACTTGCTTATCTTTTCGCTTATTTTTCTTATCATTACGTCTTTTAGCTTCGGCCTCATCTCTGGCCTGAAACTGATCTTGCATAATCTTATTTTGTTGCTCAGAGTGTTAAGCTAACAATTGTTGCATCATTTCAAACATTTGCTGTGGGGTCATGTTGCTGGGAATGTCACCTGATCCTGATCCTAACATCTTAACTAAAAATTAAAATCATTGAACTATCAGTTTATAGACTTAGATCTATGTACCCTTTTTCCCATCCTAATAGTCTGTACATCCTATCTCAGTTCAAACCACCTAAATGATTGATACATATGTATTGCTTCAGTTTGAGACCAAGTATACTCACGTAATACTTGATTCACTCAAACTATGGGCTTTGATACCATCCTGTGACGACCACCCCTTACGGGGCAGTTCTCACCAGTCTAGGTCCCACATCATGCAATACGATATCAACCATAACTAAGATAGAGTAATTAATTGCGGAATATTAATTTACTGTACAAGCTATTAAGATTTAAGTTTAATACAGATTAAGTTTTTTTAAGTTAAACTTATAAAGGGCACAAGTCTAATCTAATTCATGCCATCATATTATCAAAATAAATCTACCCAGATCACCATAATATCGTCATCCAATTAGTACCAAAATGGGGTCGCTGAGTAGAGGTCTATGAAACTTCTATCTTGAGCGTGTAAGACCTAAGAACTAGGTCCGGCAGGTGACTTTCCTTTGTCTTTTCCTGTAAAAATGTTAATGTAGCAACCGTAAGCAATGCTTAGTGAGTAAATAGATTTTCAAATTAACATTCATGTCAAGCAGATCATCAATCTAGCGTGATATGTCTTGGCTGCCGCTACAGCCCTCATGACTGAGACATAGAAGTCATAGAGTCGGATGATGTTCAAGCCACGCTCACGCTTAAATCGTGGGGATCAGCCACATACTGGGCTAGCTACCAGTAAATCAACGTGGCGGAACATCGGACGTCATTACCAAGTTCATTTGAACTGGTGAAATAGCCAGGTCTAGAACAATAGACCAATCAAGGCTAATCAAGCTGAATCAATATAACAAGTCTATTCAATGATGAAGCATAAGTAGTCAAGGTCATGATAGCAGTAGTCTCAAAGCAGTATCAGAAATGAATTATAAATGCAATACCATAAGAAATGATGATCAAATAGCTATCATGATCCACTGGGCAACACCCAACCATGGTGTGCACAGGTCACAATCCAGCTGATAATACAAATGTCAAATCGATCTAGCATCAACAATATGTCTCAACCGGAAATTCAAGCATATTAAATCTGAATATCTATAACTCACAGTGTTGGGTCTTTATCAAACAGATGTAAAATCTGCCACCTGAATTATTTCAGGATTTTATCTCAATCTGTTCTCTGTCAAATCAAATCTTTGACCCACTTTATAAATCTCTAAATCTTTGTTCAGAATTTTACTGAACCTGTCCAGAATTATCGTGTAAAAATCATATCAATATCATTATCTTTCAGTCTTTTAAATCCTTTATTTTATCTGATTCTGATAACTTGTTTATTCATAAATCATTCTTTGTTTCATAAGTTCTCAAGGGTCAATATATATATATATATATATATATATATATATATATATATATATATATATATATATATATATATATATATATATATATATATATATATATATATATATATGTATATATTAATATATATAATTATTTTACTAACTATCTCGTCAATTTATAATTGTTTTATTCAATATATTCGAATTTAAGGAGTGGGTTTCGAGTTTATATACTAAATTCGATCATATGCTTAAATTCGAGATCATCAAAGTCGAAATATAGGTAAATTCGAAGACATCAATCTCAAATATAAACTAAAATCCAATCCTAGAGTTAATTTCGAATTAAGTCTCGAATATATTGCCAAACTCGAAGCCTCCATTTTAAATTTATAGTCAATATTCAAACTCCAAGTCAAATCCTTTATAGTCAATATTCAAACTAAAATCAATTTCAAATATGGGATATAACTAAATCACCAACCTCCATTCAAATTTATTAAATTCGAATTATGCTCTTCGAATCTAATGATTAAATTCGAATATATTTCGAATTTAATTCAATTTCGAGTTTGTTCTATGTATTTTCGAGTTTGTTCTTGGCAACTCGAGTTTGTTCATATTTGCAGCTTTAAAACATTCATTTTTAGGCCGAAAATCACGAATATGTTACGTAATAAACCTATGTTCGATTATATTATACAAATTCTAGTTAAACTCCATAAAAATAGCTTTAAATTTCATAAAACTAATAAATTCGAAAAACGAAATATATAAAAACTTAAAAATATCGATTCTTACCTCAAATTCGTATGAAATCACGCAGGAGATAGCAGATTCGTGTAGTATTCTCCGAGATCTTTCTAACGATATATATATATCTTGATAATCGGACGGTCGGTTTGGGAGATAATTTAGAGAGAAGGTAGAGAGAGAGTAGAGAGAGAAAGTTAGAGAGAGACTAGAGAGAGAGAGAATCTGATTTTTGAATAATAAATCACGTATATATATTTCATCTAGTTATATTTGCTAGTTAACCCACTTTCATTTTTGTTTATTATATCTCTTTTATTTAATTATCTTTAATAATTTATTAATTCATAATATAAATATTTATATAATTTAATTAAATATTTCATAACTTAATTAAATTATAATTCAAATAATGTAACATTATTACATTATAGGTTCAAAATACTGAATTTATAACTGGGTCAAAAGTTAGGTTGTTACAGAATGGGCTCCACCGCGCACAAACTTCGTCCTCGAAGTTAGCTATGTTCGAACAGACTGGGATAAGTAGCTTTCATGACATCTCTGGATTCCCAAGACTGATGCGAACCTTTGTGGTGTTTCCACTGGACGAGCACCATCTGTATCTCTTTATTCTGAAGATTTTTGGTCTTCGAGTCCAGAATACGTTCTGGCTCTTCAACCACGCGAAGCTTCTCATCAATCTGCAAGTTAACGTGTGGTATTTGAACTTCTCTTTCGTCTGCTAAGCTCTTTCTCAAGTGACTAACATGAAATACAGGATGTATTCCAGATAGGTCCGCTGGTAGTTCGAGACGATAAGATTGATTTCCTATCTTTTCCACAATTTTGAACGGACCAATGAATCTCGGAGCTAGCTTGTTTCTCTTTATGAATCTCACCACATTCTTCATTGGAGATACTTTCAGCATCACCCAATCGTTAACTTCAAAGCTTATTGATCTGTGTCGATTATCATAATATGACTTCTGCCTGCTTTGAGCTTCAAGTATGTTCCTTCTAACCAGTTGAATCTTCTCATGAGTTAACCGTAGAAGGGCAGGACCTGCTATTGGCGATTCACCTGTTTCGCGCCAACAGGTTGGAGTTCTGCACTTTCATCCATATAAAGCTTCAAAAGGAGCCATCTTGATCGTAGAATGGTAACTGTTATTATACGAGAATTCGACCAGAGGCAAGTGGTCATCCTAGTTACCACCCAGATCAAGAATGCAGGCACGAAGCATATCTTCGAGAGTAAGGAGAGTACGCTCACTCTGGCCATCTGCATTAGGATGATAGGCAGTACTCATAGAGATCCGAGTACCCATCCCGTCTTGTAGAGCTTGCCAGAATCTAGATGTGAAACGACTATCACGATCAGAGACGATAGATTTTGGCACACGATGTCGAGAAATGATTTCAGTGATGTACATCTGTGCCAATCTATCAAGGGAGTATGTTTCTTTCATCGATATGAAGTGAGCTGACTTCGTTAATCGATCCACGACTACCCAGATGGAGTCGTGCTGTCTCTTGGTCTTTCGCAACTTCGTGATGAAGTCCATTGTTATATGCTCCCACTTCCACTCAGGAACTGGCAGTGGTTGCATATCCCCGAAGGGTTTCTGGTGTTCTGCCTTAACCATCTGACAGATTCTGCAGCTTTCAACATATCGACCGATGTCTTTCTTTATTCCTGGCCACCAGTAATCAGCTTTCAGATCAAAGTACATCTTTGAGCTGCCAGGATGAACAGATAATTTGGACTTGTGAGCTTCAGATAGAAGAGTGCTACGGATTGAACCATACTTAGGGATCCAGATTCGGTTTCCCTTGAGACAATGAAGTCCCAAATGATTCAGAGTTAGAAATTGTAGCTGCCCTTTAAGATTTTCAGAACAGAGATTCTCTTCTTTCAGTGCTTCAGCTTGAGCAACTCTGATGTCTTCAATGAGATCAGAAGAGAATATAACCGGAGTTAGGGCATAGCAGCACTTTTCTGGATAAACTTTTCTACTCAATGCATCCGCGACAACATTAGCTTTGCCGGGATGATATAGGATCTCGCAATCATAGTCCTTGATAAGCTCCAAGGACCGTCGCTGTTTCATATTCAGATCCTTTTGAGTAAACAGATGTTTGAGACTCTTATGATCGGTGTAGAGCTGACACCGAGTCCCATAATGCCGTCAAATTTTCAGTGCAAAGGTAACGGCAGCCAACTCAAGATCATGAGTTGGTGCACTTTTCTCGTAGTCTTTCAATTGCCTTGAAGCGTAGGCAATTACTTTTCCCCTTTGCATCAGAACACATCCTAAGCCAGTACCAGATGCGTCGCTGTAAACGACAAAGTCATCATTGCCTTATGGTAAGGCTAGTATCGGCGCTTGAATAAGCTTTTGTTTCAAAGTTTCGAATGCCTCTTGCTATTTATCTGCCCATACGAAAGGTGTATTCTTTCGTGTTAGCATCGTTAGTGGTACAGCAATCTTTGAGAAGTCCTTTATAAATCGCCGATAGTAACCGGCCAATCCAAGGAAACTTCTTATTTCGGAGGCATTGCGAGGCGTTTGCCATTTTTGAACGGATCAACGGAAATACCTTCGCCAGAAACAACATGGCCAAGGAACTGAATCTATAAGGATCAAAGTAGAATGTCAAATTTAGTTTGAAACAATAAATGTTTAGTGAAGAGCTCAAGACAAAGTAAATTTATACCTGTCTGAGCCAGAATTCGCACTTAGAAAACTTTGCGTAGAGTCTTTCTTTTCTCAATAACTCTAGCAATTGTCGTAGATGAATAGAATGATCAGCCTCCGTTTTGGAGTAAATCAGAATATCGTCTATGAACACGATAACTGACTTATCCAGCATTGGTCTGCACACGCGATTCATAAGATCCATGAACGCCGCTGGTGCATTTGTTAATCCAAACGGCATTATGAGAAATTCGTAATGACCGTATCTTGTTCGGAAGGCTGTCTTCGGTATATCCTCATCTCTGACTTTTAATTGATGATACCCAGAACGAAGATCGATTTTCGAGAAGTAGCTGGCTCCTTGTAGCTGATCAAATAGATCATCAATTCTGGGCAGCAGATACTTATTCTTTATTGTGACTTTGTTCAACTCCCGATAATCGATGCACATTCGAAAAGGTCCATCTTTCTTCTTAACGAATAAGACAGGTGCACCCCATGGAGATGAACTTGGTCGGATAAATCCCTTTTCTAACAGCTCTTGCAATTGCTTTGACATTTCCTGCATTTCTGCAGGTGCAAGTCTGTAGGGAGCTTTAGCAATAGGAGCCGCACCAGGAAGTAAGTCAATGCCAAATGCGACTTGACGTTCTGGTGGCACTCCAGAAATATCTTCAGGGAATACGTCTGGGAACTCGCAGACGATTGGGATATCGGATAAAGATTTGTTTTGGGCTTCAGAGTTAGATTCAGATGAGACATAGCATACGTAAGATTCGTGACCCTTAGATAGATACTTATGCGCTTTTTCAACAGAAATGAAGCAGTGAGCACCTTTTCGCTTCTCGCCTTTGATTTCCAATACTCGGCCGTCTGAAGACCTAATTCTGATGATTCGCCGATTGCAGACGATCGTTGCCTCGTTATTCATTAGCCAGTCCATGCCGATGATGACGTCAAACTCTTTCAACGGAATCGGGATAAGGTCGAGGTTGAATACAATGTTATCGACGAGTAAAGTGCAGTTTCGGTATACAGAATCAACCATAACGTAACTGTTACTGGCCGTCTCAATATCAAGTACTACGGGAAGCTTCGATGGAGATTTATATAATCTTTGTGCAAAAGATGTTGATATGAAAGAACGACTAGCACCGGAATCGAATAATACGCGAGCAGGGATTGAGTTAAGCAGGAACGTACCGGTAACCACGTCAGGTGTTTCTTTTGCTTCTTCGGCTGTTATTTGAAAAGCTCGAGTCCTTGCGGTCGGAGTAGCAGCTGAACTCTTCATCATAGATCCTCCAGCTGACGACTGTGACTGTCCTCGTTGCCCGTTTCGACACTGATACATGAAGTGTCCTCTTTTCCCGCATTTCGCACATCCGCGTCCTTGTTGTGGGCACTCTTCACTGCTGTGACCAATTCTGTTGCAAGCAAAGCATGTGACGTCATCTGGATTGCACAATCCCATGTGTGACTTTCTGCATCTCCCGCAGAATCGTGGCTCGTTTGTCAGTGAGTAGGCTTGCGCTTTCGGTTGGGATTGTTGAGATTGCTGAGTCTGAGATTTGTTTGGCCTGAAGAATCTCCCGAATCTCTGTTTCTTCGGAGGAGAAGGACATGTTGGATTAGCTGATGGAGCATAAAGCTGATTGCCATATTCTAGGTATCCTCTCTCGATCTGTCTGGCCGCTTCCACCATATCCAGATAGGACTTATACTTTATCGCGCTCATCGGGTGCCGGTATCTTGGGTTGAGTCCTTCGCGGAATCTATTCATCTTCCTTTCTTCGGTAGCTACTTGATATGAGGAGTAACCGCAAAGCCGAGAGAATTCGTGTTCGTATTCATCAACAGTTTTGGTTCCCTGAGTCAGCTGCATCAGTTGAACCTCCATCTTATCTTGTTGGTCGATCGGACAATATTTTGCATTGAACATATCTAGGAACTAGTTCCACTCTAGAGTCTGTATTACTTCCACGCCATATATGCTTCTCTGGGTTTTCCACCAGGCACGGGCAGCTCCGACAAACAACGCAGACGCATAGCTCACTTTCTTCGAATCTAAGCAATCAGAGATTCTGAAAATCTCTTCGGTATGGCTGATCCAATCCATCGCCTGAATTGGATTCACTGTACCCTCAAAGTTAAGGGCACCGCTCGCTTTGAAGTCCTTGAACTTACAGCCTTTAGGCTGCTCGATTTGGGTTTCAGGAGTAGAGTTATCAGAATCAGATTCTTCATTCTGGACTTGCTTATCTTTTCGCTTATTTTTCTTATCATTACGTCTTTTAGCTTCGGCCTCATCTCTGGCCTGAAACTGATCTTGCATAATCTTATTTTGTTGCTCAGAGTGTTGGGCTAACAATTGTTACATCATTTCAAACATTTGATGTGGGGTCATGTTGCTGGGAATGTCACCTGATCCTGATCCTAACATCTTAACTGAAAATTAAAATCATTGAACTATCAGTTTATAGACTTAGATCTATGTACCCTTTTTCCCATCCTAATAGTCTGTACATCCTATCTCAGTTCAAACCACCTAAATGATTGATACATATGTATTGCTTCAGTTTGAGACCAAGTATACTCACGTAATACTTGATTCACTCAAACTATGGGCTTTGATACCATCCTGTGAAGACCACCCCTTACGGGGCAGTTCTCACCAGTCTAGGTCCCACATCATGCAATACGATATCAACCATAACTAAGATAGAGTAATTAATTGCGGAATATTAATTTACAGTACAAGCTATTAAGATTTAAGTTTAATACAGATTAAGTTTTTTTAAATTAAACTTATAAAGGGCACAAGTCTAATCTAATTCATGCCATCATATTATCAAAATAAATCTACCCAGATCACCATAATATCGTCATCCAATTAATACCAAAATGGGGTCGCTGAGTAGAGGTCTATGAAACTTCTGTCTTGAGCGTGTAAGACCTAAGAACTAGGTCCGGCAGGTGACTTTCCTTTGTCTTTTCCTGTAAAAATGTTAATGTAGTAACCGTAAGCAATGCTTAGTGAGTAAATAGATTTTCAAATTAACATTCATGTCAAGCAGATCATCAATCTAGCGTGATATGTCTTGGCTGCCGCTACAGCCCTCATGATTGAGACATAGAAGTCATAGAGTCGGATGATGTTCAAGCCACGCTCACGCTTAAATCGTGGGGATCAGCCACATACTGGGCTAGCTACCAGTAAATCAATGTGGCGGAACATCGGAGGTCATTACCAAGTTCATTTGAACTGGTGAAATAGCCAGGTCTAGAACAATAGACCAATCAAGGCTAATCAAGCTGAATAAATATAACAAGTCTATTCAATGATGAAGCATAAGTAGTCAAGGTCATGATAGCAGTAGTCTCAAAGCAGTATCAGAAATGAATTATAAATGCAATACCATAAGAAATGATGATCAAATAGCTATCATGATCCACTGGGCAACACCCAACCATGGTGTGCACTGGTCACAATCCAGCTGATAATATAAATGTCAAATCGATCTAGCATCAACAATATGTCTCAACCGGAAATTCAAGCATGTTAAATCTGAATATCTATAACTCACAGTGTTGGGTCTTTATCAAACAGATGTAAAATCTGCCACCTGAATTATTTCAGGATTTTATCTCAATCTGTTCTCTGTCAAATCAAATCTTTGATCCACTTTATAAATCTCTAAATCCTTGTTCAGAATTTTATTGAACCTGTCCAGAATTATCGTGTAAAAAACATATCTATATCATTACCTTTCAGTCTTTTAAATCCTTTATTTTTTCTGATTCTGATAACTTGTTTATTCATAAATCATTCTTTGTTTCATAAGTTCTCAAGGGTCAATATATATATATATATATATATATATATATATATATATATATATATATATATATATATATATATATATATATATATATATATATATATATATATATATATGTATATATTAATATATATAATTATTTTACTAACTATCTCGTCAATTTATAATTGTTTTATTCAATATATTCGAATTTAAGGAGTGGGTTTCGAGTTTATGTAATAAATTCGATCATATGCTTAAATTCGAGATCATCAAAGTCGAAATATAGGTAAATTCGAAGACCTCAATCTCAAATATAAACTAAAATCCAATCCTAGAGTTAATTTCGAATTAAGTCTCGAATATATTGCCAAACTCGAAGCCTCCATTTTAAATTTATAGTCAATATTCAAACTCCAAGTCAAATCCTTTATAGTCAATATTCAAACTAAAATCAATTTCAAATATGGGATATAATTGAATCACCAACCTCCATTCAAATTTATTAAATTCGAATTATGCTCTTCGAATCTAATGATTAAATTCGAATATATTTCGAATTTAATTCAATTTCGAGTTTGTTCTATGTATTTTCGAGTTTGTTCTTGGCAACTCGAGTTTGTTCATATTTGCAGCTTTAAAACATTCATTTTTAGGCCGAAAATCACGAATATGTTACGTAACAAACCTGTGTTCGATTATATTATACAAATTCTAGTTAAACTCCATAAAAATAACTTTAAATTTCATAAAACTAATAAATTCGAAAAACGAAATATATAAAAACTTAAAAATATCGATTCTTACCTCAAATTCGTATGAAATCACGAAGGAGATAGCAGATTCGTGTAGTATTCTCCGAGATCTTTCTAACGATATATATATCTTGATAATCGGACGGTCGGTTTGGGAGATAATTTAGAGAGAAGGTAGAGAGAGAGTAGAGAGAGAAAGTTAGAGAGAGACTAGAGAGAGAGAGAATCTGATTTTTGAATAATAAATCACGTTTGTATACTTCATCTAGTTATATTTGCTAGTTAACCCACTTTCATTTTTGTATATGATATCTCTTTTATTTAATTATCTTTATCAGAGTTTGGTCCTTCTTCATCAAAATGACATATGAACATTTTTCAAAGTCTAAGTTATTTGAAAAACATATTGAATCTGAAAAGATTCGTAAGACCAATTACGACATTCTTATTCAGATTAATATTGATAAAGCTCTTGCTTTACGTGATGTATCAATACTGAAAGAAGAAATTCAGAGCTTGAAAGTCAAACAAAATTCTGAGAGTACTGCTCTTAATTTGAAAATATCTGAATTAAATAAAGAACTTGATGAGTTGAAACGAGAGAATCTTCATACTACAACTCATATGAAATATCTTTTGTCTGAAAGATCCGAACTATATAAGAAAGTTAAAGATCTTGAAGAAACACTTTCGAAGATAAATCAGACTGGTCAAAATTGTATTTTAAACAAATCTGAAGAATTTTTTGCTCTTGAAAAAGAGTTGTCTTTAACTAAAGATTCACTTGAGAAGGAAAGACATGAGTTCTTACTGAAAGAACAAGATTTTAAAGCTAAATCTAAATTGTTTGAAGATGAAAGAAAGATGTTTTTAATCAAAGAACAATCTTTTAAGACTGATTACCAATCATTTGATAATGACAGAAATTCTTATTTGGTCATTATCAAAGGATTAGAAGATCAGATATTTCATCTCACCGAACAATTGAATGATTCTTTTTCTTCAAAAGAATTAGAGGTTAAAGATCCTTCAGTTTGTTCAAAATTTAAAGATGATCACTCTGATTTATCCACAGAAAGTGAAAAGAATCCAACTGAATTCTCTAAGTTTGATTCATCTTCAGATCTCAAACTTAAGTATTTGTTAAAGATACACAAAGGGAAAGATAAATTTATTGAACAACTTCCGGTTAAGATTCACACTGGTGAATCTTCGAAGTCAAATTTTCCTAAATTTTCTGAAAATACTGGTCATTCTTATAAGAAAACATTTTCACAGAATAACACCAAGTATTATCAGAAACAGGCAAGAACCGGACAGATTTTCAAAAAGAAGAGTTTGCAAAATTCTGATTATTCAAGTTCAAGTTTCTTTAGAAATTCAGATATTCCATTTTCTAATACTCAAAGAAATTTATTCTCTGCTTTTGAGAAAGAAGGTGAAAGATATAATCTGCAATGGGTACCTAAACCCAAATTTAAGTGGGTCCCAAAACCCGTTTTGAGATGGGTACCCAAAAGTGCTAACAAGTCTGGATCCAAATCAGTTTGGATACCAAAGACATCTTGATTTTGCAGGTTTAAAAGGTTTCTAGTCATATCAGACTAGAACCCGGACTTCACCTCATCAGACTTCTAGTTAGTACAGACTAGAACCCGGGCTTCATCTCACAAAGGTTCCTGTTCAATTCAGTTCAGGACCCGTTCTTCATTTCAATAGGCTCTTGATTAATTTAGATCAAGACCCGTGCTTCAACTCAAATTGGTTTCTAGTTAATTCAGACTAGAACCCAGACTTCAATGAACCAGAGATAAAGGCTTTCAGTTACATCAGACTGAAACCCGAGCTTCCGCACCAAAGGCTTCTAATCATTCCAGATTAGAACCCGATTCTGAAAGATGAATCTTTCTGGAATTCCTGCCCTGCATTCAACTCTGATGCTGAATTGACAAAGAGGGAGTTTTATTTTTATAATTTTTTGCTTTTGGTTTCATTTCTATGAGTTGACTAACTGTGTGTGCTTATTTACAGGGGGAGTTTCTGACATTCTTTGACGATGACATTTTTTCAAACACTGTGTGATTTTTCACGAAAATATTTGATTCACACATAAAAAGAAGTTTTGAGCTGAAAATATTTGTTTGATTCTCTGAATATATCATTAAGATTAATTGATCTAATCTCTTTGATTTTCATAACCTCATTTCTTCTGAGATTCTCTTTGTTATAACTCTTCTAATTCATATTGGATTCTCTCGTTATCTCCCATGTGCTAATTCTTTCAAGAAATTCTGATTCTTTTCATATCATATATCAGATTTTCCATTTCATTCTGATATCTCCCAGAATTATCTTAATATCATCTCCAATATCATATAAGTTAAATTTCATCATATCTCATGACCTTCAAAGTTGAAAATCTTTTTGCTGACTCCGATTATGCATGAATCTGAGTGATAGGCATAAATATCGCTTCTATGGTCTAACCAGAATTGGAAGACCTACCCAAGAAGCAAACCAACTGTAGTTTGTGTGGGTGAGGGTTCTTTAGGTCTATTAGTTGAGAAGTCAGTTATCACGGGATACTGACAGGGTCAAGCAGAGTTAAAATGTAAATGAGAGGGATATATTGAAAGGAGATGGTGGTGCATCAGATCATGCTTTTGTTATAAAGCTGACTGAATTTATTTCTCAAAAGTGAGCCGGAGGGAGCTTAGTTGAAAAATGCTAAGATCTGAGGGTTGAGAAAGGATTTGAATAAAAGATAATCCTACCTACACTGTGTCGGCTGGGTAATCCACGTAATCTATCAAGCCCTAGGCGACTTGATATTGAAAAAGACGTCATGGACCTAGTGACGCATGCACTTAACCCCACCAACCACTCAGTTATCTCTCAAAAGATTTCTGTTTCAATAATCACGGAGATATTGCTCATTTCTATCGATATATCATTTGGATATAATTGATATTGAAAAAAGGAAGACATTTGCTCCGGTCTCTCACTTCATTTGATGCACATTGTGTCTAGAGCTGATTATATACACTTTTAGGACACATCGAGTCTAACAATCTGCGTGACTATAAACTGCTAGTCCAAAGTGACTAAGCCGGAACAAATAAGAGTGATTCTTTTATGATAAAGGATTTCACGATGAATATTTAGAAATCCTACCAGTGTTAACATCACGCCAGCGCTGAAAGTAGGTCACATAGATTATGTCTATTGTGCAAACAGGAATCCTATGTGGACCTGGACTCGCTAACTTATGAATGGATGTGTTACATTTTTTTCAAGTCAAGTTGAAAAGCTTTGACTTTGTTTGTTTCTAATAGGAGAGAGTATCCATTTGAGGGGGAGTGATAAATTTGTTCAGAATAGGGGGAGATGACATATTTGAAAGAAAGGATTTCATTTTGAGGGGGAGAGAGAAAATTTGTAATATTTCTGTGTTGTAATTGTTGTTGTATTTCTGTCTGTATTCATGTCTACAATTGTAATTTCACTGCAATTGTGTCTCTGAAGATTATGCATGATGTTCATAATTCTTATGATCATCATGAGGGGGAGAAACATTGTATTTCAGAGCCAACTGTGAATATTTTGAAGACATTTACAACAACTACTGAAGACAATTGTGACAATTGCAGATGAGTTCAAGATGACAGATGAATGTTGTCTTTATTTGATCAAGGGAAAGAATCAAAGTTTATTCATGATTCAAGGGGGAGAGTCTATTCATAAGAAAAGAGAAGATCAGAGAAGAAGAGATATGAAGATCAGAGAGAGTCATTGAAAATGAAAGTTTCTTTGAAGATTCAGAGATAGAAGAGAAGAAAAGAGAAAAGTTTTGAAGATCAAGTTTTTAAAATCTTGAAGACATTTACTTTGTTTAGAATTGTTGTGTAAAGTTCATGCTTTGAACTTTGATTGAAAAATTGCTTTCATCTCTAAGGGGGAGATTGTTAGGAACAAATATATAGAGATGAAAACAATTATAATTGTAAATATAGAAGTCTAGGGTCAATCATGTAATTAGATGATAGTTAGATATTAGGTTAGTATAAATAGGAAAATTCCATAGGAATTATAAAAGAGTTTGTCATTTCATCTTTGTATTTCATGTTGAGAGCAAATTCAATCATTCAATAAAAGAGATTTGTATGTTAATATTGTGATTCACCTAGATCTATTATTATCAATTAATTCATAATATAAATATTTATATAATTTAATTAAATATTTCATAACTTAATTAAATTATAATTCAAATAATGTAACATTATTACATTATCGGTTCAAAATATTGAATTTATAACTGGGTCAAAAGTTAGGTTGTTACAGTTCAAAATCCAACACATATGAATTTCAACAAGTCTGACGTTAAAATTATTCAAACATTTCGATATTAATAGCAAACTCGAATGACACGTTCGAGTTTGACCTGAATTCGAGTTTGATCACATGTTCGAATTTACTGACAAATTCGAAGCATATGAACAAACTCGAAGTTGGCACTTTCAAACACAAATCCAAGATTTAAACCATTTTAGACTTAGAAAATAACATTCACTAGTCCTAGTAGGTTCTAATCGAAGATATATGTTACTTATTTCAAGTTTCACCGGTTAAACTTTGTGATTTTGAATCACAAAGTTCAAAACCCTTAGAACTTCAAAATAAGTCATTTTTTGCTAAAATTGAGTCTAAAACTTCCTAAATCTTGTATAATAGTGTTGCTTATACCTAGATTTGGTTATAGTATCGAACACAAAGTACAAAACTTCGATGAATAGAAGAAAACTCGAAAACGGTAAACTCGAATGACTAAACTCGAAATCGCACACAGACTAAGTTCGAAGATATAAACTCGAAGGTAGGTGACATAAATGAGTCACTGTTGACCTTTAAATACTAACCATCTTCGAACATGTCTTAAATTCGAAGTTACGGACATTTTCGAATGTTAATTCGAATTTGTCTTAATTTCGAATTTAAATGAAAATTTTGAAAATCTTTGATGAAAATTCAACTTTTTCAAACTTTTCAAGCTTTTCCAACTTTTTCGTGTAACGGAAACAAACTATGCACAATTTATTTACACTAAGCACAAGATTTTCAAGCAGTGTTTGTTTATTCAACTAAGAATGCATCCTCGGTAAGTTTGACCTTTTTCCTAAATAAAATAAAATAAAATAAAATGAAATAAAATAAAATTAAGTAAAATAATGTTTTGAACAAAAATTTAAACTTAAACTAATCTACAATACTTTTAAATTTACATCCTATACTTAACACTAACAAAATATTTTTTGCGAGAAAGTCAAAGAAAGGTTCAATCAGATAGCTATGTCAAATACGCACTTTCAGTATCCTACTTTCATACTTAGGAATTTTTGATTCATTTGATTGTTTATCGTGACATACATTTCTAGACGATTGTTGGTATTATTTTCCCTTTAAACATGTTACACTTTGGAATATCCCTTGGCCTTTTTTATTTCTCAATAAATTTCCTTACGTGACTCATACTTAGAAATATTTTTATGATCAAGGCATACACACAATAATTATAACTTTTCGGTAATGCAAATTTTCTTTAAAAGACAAACGTCGGACACAGTTCTGTATTTACATACAACAGAGTGTCTTAGTTTGTCTTAATGTTTATTTTAAAGCTAACAAGACAGCGGTGACTGGTCTGTACTTACGTACAACAGAGTTACTTGTTTTGACTCTCCATTCAGTATCATGATTTTTCTATTCTTTTCTTTTCTTTAAGATGTATCTGATGTTGCTATACATCCCCCAAAAAATTTGCATACCTCATTTAGAATCAATGTCTGTATGTCTCTAACATAAAAATTATGACCATTTGGTCATACATCTAAGTTAGTGACACGTCTGACTTTTTCTTGAATATTTTATTTGCCTTGAGACTCCGTTTGTGTATTATGCCTACCAACATATCAAACTAGATAATGTATAATACGTAGAATTTTAGGTGCATTATCTGTGAAAGCTTAACACTTAGAGATTGTAATGACTGTGCTTATTTTCGTCACTTTGAACCTATGTATCTAAGACATAACTCATTTTCTGATATTCTCTTTTTTTAAGCTTTTTATGGTTTTTCTCTTTTTTTTTTGTTTTTCATGAATAAAAGTAAGAAAAATAAACTAACCTATTAACTTACTATAAAAGGAAATAATTTCTACTTAGCTACTAAACTTACTATAAAAAGAAAGAAATTCTACTGCTATAAAAAGAAATAAACTCTACTAAGGTCAATTTACTCTGGATTACACATTCCGTTTAGTTGAACTAAATACTCAAAACGTGACTTATCAAAAGCTTTGGTAAATAAATCAGCATTATTATCATCCGTTGCAACTTTTACCAGCTTAATTAAGTTCTTTTCAGCACAATCACGTATAAAGTGGTGTCTTATGTCTATGTGCTTGGTTTTACTGTGTTTAACTGGATTATTGGTTATTGCAATAGTTGATTGGTTATCTATCCTAATAGGAGTATGAGTGTAAGTCAAACCGTAATCCCGCAATTGTTGTTGTATCCACAAAACCTGTGAACAGCAACTACCCGCAGCAACATATTTGGCCTCGCACGTTGACATGGCTACCGAAGTCTGTTTCTTGCGTTGCCAGGAAACGATTCTCCCTCCAAGGAACTGACAACCTCTAGTTGTTGACTTGCGATTCATGTTACATCCTCCATAGTCTGAGTCCGTGAATGCTTCCAATTCCAAATCACCCTCCACGTGATACCAAAGTCCCAGCTTCGGTTTCGATTTGAGGTATCTCAGAATCCGCTTCACAGCTTTCATGTGCATCTCCTTTGGATTAGCTTGAAACCTAGCACAAATACACACAGCAAACATTATGTCAGGTCTAGAAGCAGTTAAATACATAAGTGATCCAATCATGGCCCGATATAACGTCGGATCCATATCTGTATCACTTTCTGTACCCGGTCCGAGATTATGATTCACTTGAATCTGCATGCTGAAGTGAGCTGTCAGCTTGGTTCCTTCCATCTCGAAGCGCTCTAATATGTCGTAGACATACTTCGTCAGATGAATAAACATGCCCTCCTTCCTCTGTTCGACTAGCAAACCTAGAAAGAAGTTTAACTCACCCATCGCACTCATCTCAAACTTAGACTTCATCACCTTCTCAAAGTTTGTGCACATCAGCTCGTCTGATGATTCAAAATTGATATCATCCACGTACACTTGTACCAAGATGAAATGTTCACCTTTTCTTTTCACGAACAGCGTACTATCTATTCTCCCTCTCTCAAATCCGTTGTCTAAAAGATGATTAGATAGAGTCTCGTATCATGCCCTAGGTGCTTGATGTAATCCATACAAAGCCTTATCTAACCGATACACTCTGTCTGGATATTTCGGATCTGTAAACCCGGGCGGTTGTTCCACATACACCAGTTCCTTCACCTTCCCATTAAGAAACGCACTCTTTACGTCAAGTTGATAAACCTTAAAACATTTGAAGGAAGCAAAAGCTAGAAACAAAAGGATTGCTTCAAGTCTTGCCACTGGCGCGAACACTTCATCGTAATCGATTCCTTCCTCTTGGTTGAAACCCTTTACCACAAGCCTTGCTTTGTTGCGAGTGACTATACCCCGATCATCTTTCTTGCACTTAAAAACCCATTTGGTTCCTATTGCTACTTCTCCTCGAGGTAACGGAACTAACTCCCACACTTCAAGTTTCCTAAACTGTGACAGTTCTTCCTGCATCGTTTCAATCCAAGAGTTATCTTTTAGTGCCATCTGCACATTCTTCGGCTCTACTTGCGAGATGAAACATGAGTAGAGTCAAGTATGAAAGGCTTCGGAGTCATTGATCATCGACAACACCACTGTGTTGTTATTCAAAATACTCCTAGTCCTCACACCAGCATTAGGATTTCCTATGATACTCTCAATAGGATGATTCTTATTAATTCTAGATGTTTCTATCTCGTCAACCCTAAGATTATCTCCAAAATTTGATCCTATTTCTCTTAACAGGGGAACGACTTCAGACTCTACATTTTCCTCCTCATGGATACTGTCTTCAAAGTTAGAACTTGTTGTCTGATTTTCGTTTGTAGGCATTTCAGAATCATTTTCTGCTGGAGATCTATCTTCAGTTGTAGTAGGCTTGGATGTTGATGGAAAGGTGGTCCTCGGAAAAATTTGACCCTCGTCATTCAGATTTAATGACGACAAGTCCCGTTCGATTGTACCTGCATTTCCATCCAAAGGAATGTTAAATGATTCAAACAATTTGTCATAATCAAAAATCCATTCCGGACCAGTTTGGGGTTCATGTGTATAACTTGTGACATCAATGTTATACACAATCTCTACTGTACCATTTGATTAGTTAAAAACCCGTTTGTTTGGTGAGTTCGGCACATAACCTAGGAAGTATCCTTCGTCAGCCTTTTCACCAAACATAGGTTGATGTTTTGTTTTCATTAACGTACATGGTACCCCAAATGGTTCAAAGCCAGTTAAATTCGGTGGCCTTTTATTCAAAACCTCATAACAGGTTTTGTTCAATGATTTGACAGTAAGGACCCGGTTTAAAACATGGCACGCGGTGTTCACTGCCTCCCCCCAAAACATGGTAGGAAGCTTTGAATTCGAAAGCATGGTCCTTGCTGCCTCAATCAAAGTCATGTGTTTCCGTTCTGCCACCCTATTTTGTTGTGGCTCATATGGTGCACTGAATTGATGCACTATGCCCTTTGATAGGCAATATACACCAATAACCGTGTTTTTAAACTCTGTTCTGTTATCACTCCTGATTCGTTTAACACGCGTCCCGTATGAGTTTTCCACTTGGTCTAAGAACCCAATGAGCTTGGCAGCCGTCTTGTCCTTTGTACCTAAAAAGAAAACCCAAGAAAAACGTGAGTAATCATCAGTAATAACCAAACAATACCAACTACCACCTATGTTCCTTTTGTTGATTGGTCCGAACAGGTCCATATGCAACGAATCAAACGTGGTAGCTATTGAGTTTTGAGTCTTGGACTTGTCTGCTTTCTTGTGTTGTTTTCCTTTCTTGCACGGTAGACACTTGTCCTCGAACTGAAAACTCTTCATCGGAACACTTTGCACCAATCCATTTTAAGTAATGTAATTCATTTTTCTTAGGTGCAAGTGTGTCATACATCTGTGCCATAAAACCGATTCAGTCTCTGAAGCTTTTGATAGTAGACAAATTGGTCCGATTGAAGATTCCGGCTTGTTCATGTCGAGCATGTATAGGTCATTCTTCCTTGGAGCCCTCATCAGTATCCACTATTCAGGTACTCTGAATCCGGGTTTCAACACTAACGCCTCTGTATCAGTGAAAAGTACTGAGTTCTTTTTATCACAGATTTGAGATACACTAATGAGATTGTGAACCAGTTTATCAACGTGATAAACTTGATCCAGTTTGATAGTCCAATTAGTGACCACTCCAGTACCGGTGATGTTCCCTCTTTTATTACCAGCGAACGATACAAATCCTCTATTCCCTCCCTTGAAGTCTGTGAGTAGACTTCTTTCCCCTGTCATGTGCCTGGAGCAACCACTGTCGACGAACCACTTTTTGTTTAGACCTGTAGTTATCTCCTGCACATGAAAGAAAAGAGGTTAGTTATCACGGGGAACCCAAGCCATGACTAACTTGGTAATACCATTCTCGTCCACATACTTAAACTCTTTCAAATACCCATCTCTCCTTTCAGGTGACTTGGGTTATTGATTTATAGCCTGTTGTGGTGCAGAGTGATTTAAGTTCACTCTCGGCCTTTGTGTAGGGATTTGCTGTGGAGCTCTTGAATAGTATCGATTATAATGCATTTCCGATTGATATCCCTGAGCTCTACCTGGCGTTTGATGTCTTACAGGAGTGTGTGACCTAACCGGAGTGTAAGCTCTGCTAGGCGTAGTACTCCTATAATTCTGTTGCGGTCCTGACCTAGATTGATTAATGACTCTATTTGGTGAATTAGTCCTAATCACTTCATTTGGTCGACTTGACACAGGTGTTTGTTTCACAGCAGATTTTGGTGTGGCTTGCACAGTTTTCTCGGTGTTATGAGAACTACTTGTGCTTGCAACACTTGTAGAAGGATTATGTTGTTCCGGCTTTCCAGTTTTAGGTGTAGAGTCTACTTTCCTATGTGGACAACTAGAAGCAACATGTCCCCTTTCATGACATCTAAAGCAAGACATTTTGTCAATTGACTTTTTATGTGTGCCCTTTGACTTAGGTTTCTCACTAGTGTCTGGTTCTTGTGTCTTAACTATAGTGACTGGTTCTTCTTCTTGATCATTAAAGTCAATCTTGGCTGGTCCTACAGGCTTATCACAAGAGGATGTCACAAATTTGACCTTCTTAATCTTGACATTATTACTAGACACCTTAGTTTCCTTATCCTTAACAATTTCAGACACAGGTTCAGGTATTTCCTCTGATTCAACTAGTTGTTCAGTTTTCTCCTGAGGCTGAGGTACATAGTTATCGTTGAAAGGTGGAGGACTCTCATGATACCATAGACCTACAGGTTTCTTAGACTGACGCTGTGCATCTAAGATCTTTCCTAGGTTGAGTGATGAGTTCCTAAACTTTTCCAGTTTACTGTTTACCTCTGCTACCTTTACCTTAGATTCAACTAGCTCTACTTCTTTGATTTTCAGCTCTTTGGTCAATGCCTCAACATGCTCGTACATTAGTTCTAATCTAACACATTGTTCACTTAGCTTGTCCTTTAGAACTATGACATCTTGTGCATCTGCCTTAAGCTTATTCCTCAGGTCTTCCTTTATATCTAATAAGCTAGCGTTGTCCGATTTTAAGGATTCATTCTGAGCAGTTATAGTTTGATGTGATTCTAGTACTAAGTTTAACCAATCGTTAACGTAGCACACAAAGCACATAAATCACGGAAAATAGAGAAATTCAAAATTACCTTGGCGTGATCAGATTCCACATTGGCCATCTGTGTGGCGAACTCCAGAATTGTCTGATCTTCTGACTTTTCTACCAACATAGGACTGGTATCATGCTGATTGCTGTCCCCTGTCTTTTCCTCTGCTCCGTCACGTCCAGTCTCAGTTACTTCAGCCATAAAGGCTCTAGCATTCGACTCTGGATGTGTACTCCAGTCATTAATTGAAGTCTTTGAAGATCATCTACTCAATAGGTAATTGAAATGAGGGACCATTACTGTAATATTTGGGATGTTGTAATAATGTATTAAGTTGTAGATTTAGATTGGAACCCATAGCATCGTAGGGTGCTTCAACCTTGTACTGTATTTATGTATTTATTGCTTCCGCACTTGTTTAAGCATTTAGATCATTATGTATCAAATTATGTGGTGTTTAATCTTGGGTTAAATGAAATGCTGGTTCATGTGGCAATGGTGTCACAACGAATGGTATCAAACTAGTAGTTTGAGATTCAAGTGTCTGTGAGGTCTTGATCTCAAACATAGGTGTGGCTGATTGCAACCATTTGGTAAAACAACGAGTGTGTTGTTGTGGGATTTGGTTACATAAAATTATGCCAAATGTGGTCGTAGTTGTTAAAAAGTGTAACCATATGCTCTTTTAAGTAAGGTAAAATTGTATTTTGTGTGACTATTGTCCATGCAATGGCCACTTTGTGTGGCTGATTGCAACCATTTGGTCACACAACGAGTGTATTGTTGTGGGCTTTGGTTACATAAAATTATGCCAAATGTGGCCGTAATTGTTAAAAAGTGTGACCATATGCTCTTTTAAGTAAGGTAAACTTGTATTTTGTGTGACTATTGTCCATGCAATGGCCACTTTGTGTGGCTGATTGCAACCATTTGGTCACACAACGAGTGTGTTGTTGTGGGCTTTGGTCACATAAAGTTATGCCAAATGTGGCCGTAGGTGTTAAAAAGTGTGACCATATGCTCTTTTAAGTGAGGTAAACTTGTATTTTTTGTCACTATTGTCCATGCAATGGCCACTTTATTTTTATATGTGGGTAGCTGATTGCAACCATCTGGTCGCACAACGAGTGTCTTCTTGTGGGCTTTGGTCACATAAAATTATGCCAAATGTGGTCGTAGGTGTTAAAAAGTGTGACCATATGCTCTTTTAAGTGAGGTAAACTTGTATTTTGTGTGACTATTTTCCATGCAATGGCCACTTTATTTTTATTTGTGGGTGGCTGATTGCAACCATTTGGTCAAACAACGAGTGTGTTGTTGTGGGCTTTGGTCACATAAAAATATGCCATATGTGGCCGTAGGTGATAAAAAGTGTGACCATATGCTCTTTTAAGTGAGGTAAACTAGTATTTTGTGTGATTGTTATCCATGCAATGGCCACTTTATTTTTATTTGTGTGCTGCTGATTGCAACTATTTGGTCACACAATGAGTGTCCTCGTGTGGGCTTTGGTCGCATAAAATTATTCCAAATGTGGCCGTAGGTGTTAAAAAGTGTGACCATATGCTATTTTAGGTGATATAAACTATTTTGTGTGACTATTGTCCATGCAATGGCCACTTTTTTTTTATTTGTGTGTGGCTGATTGCAACCATTTGGTCACACAACGAGTGTGTTGTTGTGGGCTTTGGTCATATAAAATTATGTCATATGTGGCCGTAAGTGTTAAAACGTGTGACCATATGCTCTTTTAAATGAGGTAAACTTGAATTTTGTGTGACTATTGTCCATGCAATGGCCACTTTATTATTATTTGTGTGTGGCTGATTGCAACCATTTGGTCACACAACGAGTGTCTTCTTGTGGGCTTTGGTCACATAAAATTATGTCAAATATGGTTGTAGGTGTTAAAAAGTGTGACCATATGCTCTTTTATGTGAGGTAAACTTTTATTTTGTGTGGCTATTGTCCATGCAATGACCACTTTATTTTTATTTGTGTGTGACTGATTGCAACCATTTGGTCACACAACGAGTGTCTTCTTGTGGGCTTTGGTCACATAAATATATGCCAACTGTGGTTGTAGGTGTTAAAAGGTGTGACCATATGCTCTTTTAAGTGAGGTAAACTTGTATTTTGTGTGACTATTGTCCATGCAATGGCGACTGTATTTTTATTTGTGTGTGGCTGATTGCAACCATTTAGTCACACAATGAGTGTCTTCTTGTGGGCTTTGGTCACATAAAATTATGTCAAATGTTGCCGTAGGTGTTAAAAAGTGTGACCATAATTGTTCACCCAATGTCCATTTAAATTTTATGCACTATTTAGTCACACAAATATTTAATCAAACGATGGCCACAACGTGTGACCACATGATATATTTATTTATATAACACCACAAAAAAAATGGAATATGTACGTGTACAGTAATTGCATCAAATATTAAATAGGGATGTAATGTAATGACTTTTAAGTCTTCAATCTGGTCTTCGCTTGCCTTTACAAATAGTCACACAAATCGATTTTTGGTTGTTTCACTTTCGTTTTACTTCCGGTGCAGCACCAGCTGCTGCCTTTTGTCTAGATTCTGGTGGTGTTACCTGTAATAAGAAACAAGACGTATATCTTTGAAACACTAAATTAAAATGAAGATATATATATGTGTATACATTTATATATATATACATATATATATATATATATATATATATATATATATATATATATATATATATATATATATATATATATATATATATATATATATATATATATATATATATATATAGACACACACACACACACACATATGTAGCTAGCTAGGCAGATAAAATACCTCGTGACCCTCATCAATAATCACTTTGTCCTTGAGCCATGCATAAAAACAACCTACTGCGTCTTTAGCTCTTAAGAAACCATTGTCTCATTCATTTGGAACACAAGCTGCATGCACTATCGATTGGTCAACGGACACTTTGTACCAATCATCTGGGAGTGGTGTGTTATGAAGCATCAATTTTTCATCTTTCAGGTAGACAGTACCCTTAGCAATGATGCTTGCCCTCTTTGTGTTCCACAGGCTATAGCTGAACATTTACAGAAAATGATAACGATTGATATGTATTTATTTTAAAATTTGTATGCATGCATGCATCAGAATTTGATTACACTGAAGATCAATATATGTATGAATATTTAGGATGAATACATTGTTGGGAAAATATCATGTGGTATAAATGTCAAGCTGCTAGTTGAGGTTTTCATGCTGTTAGTATACTACTGGGGTGGTTACAATTCTGTAGCTGTTAATTCAAGAAACTCAAGCTGCTAGAGTCAAATGATGATGTTGCTTATTGATAATATCAAATCGAATAGAAAGATCAGAAGATTTGAAGATATCTCTCGAAGATAAATTGTAGTTTTACAAGGAATCAAATAGAATAGAAAAAATACAGTAGACAGAAGTTCTCAATATACACACGTAATATTTTGCTATTCTGTTTTATGTTTTCCTAAGCCTCTAAGGTTGTAAAAGGCTAAGAACAATCTGTGTTCTTCGTCTCATCAAAAGGAATAGAGGTTCTTGTGAAAGCTGTATTCATTTTGAGTTTGAAAGTTATATACATGCGGTTGTTTTGAAACTGTTGGGAGTGCTGGCTCTTTTGCCTGGGTTTAGTATTCTTCGTGACTTGTGAATCAGGCAGCGTGCTATTTGGCTCGCCAACAGATTTACCAATCGATTCCTATATATAAAACTCGGTAAATTAATAAGTCATGTATATATGTAAAACTATTAAATCACAGTGAACTCGAAAATAGTATTAAACTGATAAATTTAATTCAAATATTTGAATACTTGCATTTCTTTGTACAACTGGCTTTTCCTTCGCAAAATGGGCCTCATCCTGATGAGTATTGGCAGTGTTAGGATTAACGACCAATGGTGGAGACACCACTAAACGTTACACAACATCAGGGTATCACAAGGCTATTGTTCAAATTTCTCGTCTTTAGTCAGCGTAAAAGATAGGAAGCTCATTGGGCTTAAATCACATGACTATCACATGCTTACGCAAGACTTTTTGCCCATTGCAATACGGTCAATCATGCACGAACCCACACGATATGCTATCATCAGGTTTTGCTTTTTCATTAAATCGATATGCAGCAAAGAAATCCTGTTACATGAACTAGATAAGATGCAAGAAGAACTCTCTGTCACACTATGCGTACTCGAAAAGTTCTTTCCTCCCTCTTTTTTTTGATATATGGTCCATTTGACAGTGCACTTAACTCGGGAGGTAAAAATATGTGGTCCGGTATGCTTTCGTTGGATGTATCCCTTCGAACGTTGTATGAAGGTTATTAAAGGACATGTGCGAAACAAAAATAAACTAGAGGGATGCATTGCTGAGGAGACTATTGCGGAAAAACCAATAGAGTTTTTCGGCGACTATAAAACTATTGGTATCGCAGGTGATACAGATGAAAGTGATGAAATAAATGAAGACGGAAAGCCACTGTCGGCCAAGTCAAGTGAAGTTTCTACAGAACTACTTGGGATAGCACATTTATACGTAATATACAATATAGATGAATATGAACCGTATATAGAGTAAGTATTGCTAACACATGTCTACTTCGTTAATTACTTAAATGCTTGCATCAAACATATTAATTGACCACAAATTTCTTTCAGGTGACACAAACAGATTTTTGGAAACACAAAACTCGGGTTAGTGAAAAACATTCCTTGAGGATGAGCAGAGTAAAACTTCTATAACCTGGATAAAAATAGAGGTAATTAATTATTTTTTGTAACAATTTGTTGTTGTTCCTTCAATTTGAAGCTCATATATGTAATTGTAATGATATAATATTCAGGTTGAGATAGAATTAGCGATCTCCAAAGAAAGTGTTTCAGCAACTGTAAGGTGGATTTCACATGGACCACGCGCCACCATACTGAAACACACTGCATATAACATCAACGGGTATACATGTCGTCCTAAGTGTAGTGACGGCCGCGTTTACCAAAACAATGGGGTTAGTGTTGTGACAGACGATATGCACATATCCAAAAGAGTAACAACCACAAGACGCAAATTGTATTATGGCGTTCTGCAAGAAATATGGGTACTAGATTATCGTTTTAGGATACTCCCTCTTTTCAAATGTGATTGGGTTAACCATCAGGCTGGTGCGGTCAAACGTGATCATAAGCTTGGTTATACATTGGTTGACCTGACTACTTTAGGCCACAAGCTTGACCCGTTCATATTAGCCTCACAAGCACAAAATTGTTTTATGTGAAAGACCAGAACAATAAAAAGTTGGCTATTGTCTTCAACACACCTCCGAAGAATTACAGAGATATATATGATGAAATCGATGAGGAATTTAGCACCGTCATTCACCGGCACAATGATAATATTTTTCCACGTGTGGATGAACGTGACTTGGGTACTGAATCAAGAGATGATTATTATCGAAGCAACTGTGAAGGTATTATTATACGAAAAGCCAAGTGATTGAACCATGTCGTGCGCTGGAAACATGTCTTGTAAATGACCTTTTAATTAATTTATTTATGGAATGATTATCTGTACATAGCTTAGTTTCTATATGACTTTGACATTTTATTTTATGGTGTAGTAAGTTGTTGTAGTGGAATATGATTTAGTCACACAAACCATTATGTGACCATATAGTATCTGCTTTTGGCTACACCGAAATCGTGCGTGACAAACTCGAGTTCATGATTTAGTCACATCACAAATTAACTCGTGTGACCATATACTAGAATATGATTTAGTCACACATAAAATTACTTCATGTGACCATATAGTGGAATATGATTTGGTCACCCAAAAAATTATTCAAGTGACCATATTGTGGCATATATTATGATTTAGTTTTATTATTCATGGAATTGAATTGATTGTATATATCCTAAGTTTATAAAATTACTTTATTAATTTTAACCTAACTTTTATTATTCACTAAAGTTAAATTTAGAAATCCTGTTAGTGCAGATCTAGAACTGTTAGTTCAATTTCTCAAGCTATTAGTCCATTTTTTTCAAGCTGTTAAGTGTTTTATAACATAAGTTTATAAAATTACTTAATTAACTTTAACCAACGTTTTATTATTCACTTGACTTAAATTGAGAAATTCTATTTTCGCAAATCTGTTAATGTTAGTTCAATATCTCAAGCTGTTATACATTTTATCAAGCTGCTAATTGTTTTATATACTAAGTTTATAAAATTAGTTTATTCATTTTAACCTATGTTTTTATTATTCATGAAATGGAATTGAATTGAATTGATTATATATAACCTAAGTTTATCAAATTACTTGATTAATTTATATCCTAACATTTATATTTTGACATTCTAACACACACTACACTTTAGACACACATACTAACTTATGTGACCATATAGTGTCTGCTTTTGGCTACACTAAAATCTTGTGTGACAAACTCGAGTTCATGATTTAGTCACATAACAAATTACTTCATGTGACCATATACTGGAATACGATTTAGTCACACATTCAATTACTTCATGTGACCATATACTCGAATATGATTTGGTCACCCATAAAATTATTCAAGTGACCATATAGTGGCATATGATTTAGTCACACAAAATGGCACTCAATGTCACAAATACATATTACATTTTTACATTCTAACGCACACTACACTTTAACCACACATACTAACTTATGTGACCATATAGTGTAACATCCCAATTTTTTTGAGATAATTGCGTGGAATTATTTTAGTGGATATTTAATATATTATTATTGCGTGGGTCCAATAATAGCCCGAGTAGTGGATTATACGTGTCGGATTTGTGAGTTACGTGTCTCCGGGTAATTAATTTAGTGGATTAATTGTATATTTGGGTTCGTGGATTTAAATGGGTTAAGTGGATTTTAATTGTGAAATTGGGGTGTCGGGTTCGGATTATTGGGTCGGAACCCGTCAAAAAGTGGAAAAATATATGTATGCTTTCTTTTCATTCCTTTCCCTTTTTAGAAGGTGTGCAAAAGTGTGTGAAGTGTATCGTATATGTGTGTGTATGTGATAGTAGCAAGAAGCTTCTCCAAATCCAGACTTTGTTGCTGAAATTTAGTGTTCTTCCATCTCCTTTGTGTTCTTGAGTCTCCATGAGGTAAGGAACTTGAATTGTGGTGTTAAAATTTCATGTGTGATGTGTTAAATCCATGGGTTTGGTTTCTGGAAATATTTGGGTTATTATGTATGAGTTTTGTGAAGCTATGGTGCTGAAAATCGGAGATTTTGGGGGTATTTCACCCTTGGCCGAAGAAGAAGCCGCCTCGAAGCAGTGAACAGGAAGAAGAAGAAGCCGCCTCGGAGCGCGGTCGCGACCTGGAGGATCGTGGCCGCGACGCGGCTGGTTCGGGTGCGGGCGCGATGGCCGGGAGCGCGGGCCGCGATCGCAGGGCTAGGGGCCGGGTTGTGGGGCTTGCACCAGGGCTGTCGGGACTGGACTTGGAGGTTTTAAGGGTCGGATTTAGTTTGGATTTAATTTCCGGGGTTTTATGATGTTTTGTCAGGTCGGGTATTGTTGGGATTTCGGGTTTCGGTTTGAGATTTTGGTTAAGTTTCGGTTGGGTTCGGAATTCGGTTGAGGGTGTTTTGAGTTCGAGTTAGTGGGTTATTGTGATTCAATTATATGCGTTGGTTGAAATGAGAAATAATTATCGGGATTAATGTTTTGGGATTTGTGTAATTTCAGGGACGAGTCAGCGAGACGAGCCGGGTCGGAGGTTATAAGTTCAGTGTGTGGGACCGATTGATCAGGTGAGTACCAGAGTTCCTTTTTAAACCGCGGGACTGTTTTCCGAGTCATAATTGTGCTGTTAGCTTTGTATATGGGTATATTGTGTATTATGAAAGAGACATGGACGTGAGCGCAGGTATGATTCTATTCTCATATATGTGTTATATGTGCATGAGATGAGATCCAGTCCGGGGGTCCGTGATGAGTTCCATACGGACGGTGATTCGCGATGGGTGATCGCGTGGGTTGACTGTCTCTAACAGTCCTTGGGGCGTGTATACACGGCAGGGCCTGTAGCCGGTTCGTGCCCGTGCTACAGGGTTTTCGCTAACCACCGGTGCGCACGGTCGTTAGCTAGGGAAGGGTCCCCCTTCAGTGATTCTGTGTGCAGGGCTTGGGATCTCATGCTATGTGTTCATACCTTTATTGTGATGATGATTGCCAGAGACCGAGTTAGAGATTGCTTGCGTGTATGTGCTAGGTGTATGTGTGTTACGTGTTTTCTGTGCAGAGTCTAACCCTCGAGTACTCACGAGCTTTCGAGCTTACGTATTCGAGTCTGCCATGTTCAGGGTTTCAGTGACGGGATCAGTAGTCGTGCTGGTTGACTTGGGATCGAGGATTATCTGGGAAGCTTTGTGTTAGTTTTGTATAATGATCTGATCTGTATTATTTATGTTAGTATCTTTGGGGTTTATATAATTACTGGATTATGTGTTAACAGTGATTATGTAAAAGTTTTAATTTATCAGTGATTCCAGTTTATCCTGTGACATGTGCATGATTGAGTTATTGAGATATTGCCACCTGTGTATTGTATTGACGTGGCATTTCCGGGTTCGGGGAGGGTGTTACATATAGTATCTGTTTTTGGCTACACTAAAATCTTGTGTGACAAACTCGAGTTCATGCTTTAGTCACATAACAAATTATTTCATGTGACCATATACAGGAATATGATTTAGTCACACATACAATTACTTCATGTGACCATATACTGGAATATGATTTAGTCACCCAAATCATTATTCAAGTGACCATATAGTGGCATATGATTTAGTCACACAAAATGGCACTCAATGTGACTAATACGTATTATATTTTTACATTCTAACACACACTACACTTTAGCCACACATACTAACTTATGTGACCATATAGTATTTGTTTTTGGCTACATTGAAATCTAGTGTGACAAACTCGAGTTCATGCTTTAGTCACATAACAAATTACTTCATGTGACCATATACTGGAATATGATTTAGTCACACATACAATTAATTTATGTGACCATATACTGGAATATGATTTGGTCACCCAAAAAATTATTCAAGTGACCATATAGTGCCATATGATTTAGTCACACAAAATGGTACTCAATGTGACTAGTATGTATTAGATTTTTACATTCTAACAAACACTACACTTTAGCCACAAATAATAACTTATGTGACCATATAGTATGTGCTTTTGGCTACACTAAAATCATTTGTGACAAACTCGAGTTCATCATTTATTCACATAACAAATTACTTCATGTGACCATATACTGGCATTTGGTCACACAGTTCAACTGTGTGATGCCGTTTTGTCACATTTTATGAGTGTAACGTGACTAATGCTTCGAACTTAATCAGCAAACAAAACACCAGATACCTTTAGTCACATAAATGTTCGAATGTGTGGTAATACATTTTAGATTGGTCACACGATTGGAGTTCAGATGTGACTAAAAGAATGACGTCAATTTTAGTTTTGTATCTTTAGTCACACAAATACTTTAATGTGTGACGATTTGATTTCGAGCATGTGTGACCAAAGCCCATTTTTGTACTAGAGAATACAACATACAAGAGTTTATAACATGCATCATTCTAGTCTGTTACACCGCTCGTCACTATAATACAATAAGTACTACCCCGTTATCCCCACAGTCTGTCATTAATCTGTACCTAAAGTGTGGAGTCTGTGTAGTGGTCAGGTTTCTTCACAAATTGCTAATATTGGTCACTTACGTTCTTGATCACTTGGTGTTTTGCCTTTGCCTTCGCCTTTACCTGTAGAGAGATGCAACCATGGTAAGCTTTTGCTTAGTGACCAAATAGATGTTACAATTAAACAAGCAATGGGTGCGGATTTCAGATATGTTCCAGGTGCGTGAACTAGGTCAGCAGCTGCTCGTCCTACCATTCATGTGAGACATAATGTCAACATAGGGTAACGTCAACGTCAAGCTCTAACAGATGTGGGGATCAGCCACTAACTAGTATTTTCCACGTGAGGTGACATTATTAGAGTGGTCAACATCACAAGTTCATTTGATTAGTGACGCGAAATAATGTCAAAGTCAAAGGCTGAGCTAAAGCCAAGTATATCAAGTCAATGATAGCAAACTGAATGATAAGTCACAATCGAATCAATATGAATAAAAGCAGTTGAGAAATATATGATAAACAAGTTGCTATTATGATTCACAGGGCCAACACCTTACCATGGTTTGCACAGCTTCTCATTCTAGCTATAGAATGGGAATTCAAAGACGTAAGATAAGTCAACATGTCTCAAAAATAGAAGTCCCCTTGCATAACATGTAAATCTATAACTCACCTTGTTTCTTTAGCATCTGATTCTGTCTTTAAGTTCTGTTTTGATTATTCTGTCTTTATAGACTCCAAGTGATGTTCACAATCAGATTATAACTCGTATAACCTGTTTATCATGTCATCATTATGATTAATGATGTGCTTCTATGTCATTTGTCATATTACATGTCATTGTGTTGTCATTATATTCAATTATACGTTTTCGAGTCATTTAACTCTTTAATGGCATTTAATGTGTTTCTTAGTATTCATGAGTTCATAAATGATCACACAAGCACACCTATACATGAAATTAATTCATCACAGGTGTTTTAAAGTACATTTGAGCATCCCATGACATGTTTGGAATCCCATTTCGTCTTGATGGTTTCTGTCTTAAAACTTACCTTTATGGGTCACAAGCACGTATGCTCATTCATATGATTCTGTTTGTCGTCAAGCCACCCTTTAGTCTGTCTCACATTGTATTTATTGACTCATTTTAGGCCGTATAAACAAGGCCAAAGGCCATGGAATTCAAGCCAAAAACTTATGGACTTAGGCTACGGACTAAGACAATATGCCATTGTCAATTAAAAGCTTTCTTTTGCTGCTGCTACAGCCCATCTTTGGAGCTTAACAACAGCCATAATACAAGATAAAAAGACATTATTAAGGAGCCTAATTTTCTTGGCTAAAGACCTAAAGCCAAAGGCTAGGATACGAGGGGCTTTTTGCCAAGGCCAAGCCACAATTATAGGCTTTCTGTGACGGTACGGTTTTTGTTGCGGTCAAAAATATCACAGCCCATAATTCATCATTTTATGTCAAGTGAAATGAAATATTTGTTAATGCATCTAAGATTGTTTTTGGAATTTAGTATCTTTAAGTTTTGTTTATTTAGTATGAAGATATTTTGTAACCTTAGTTACTAAGAAAACTTAACCATGAAGAAAACTTAGTGGTTAAGAAAGTTCTACTATTAAGTAGACTTAACCTTTAAGGAAACTTACCTCCTAAGTAGCTTAGCAAGCAAGAATACTTAGAGGTGAAGTAAAACAATCTTGTTAAGTTTTGTAAGCCTATAAATAGGCATATAATGTTCAAAAGTTAGATATATCAAAAACCTTTCAATTCTATTGTAACTCTCTCTTTCATTATCAATATAATCTTCCAAAGTGTTGATTTATATCTAATCTTAAAAACATTAACAGTGGTATCAGAGCCCACTTCTTAAGGGGCCGTGTGATTTACTTGAGAGAAACACGAGAGGGAGTGAAACACTTGAGAATTAACTAGACATGGCATCTAGTTCAGCTGCTCTTGCAATTCCAATATTTTCTGGATTGCACTATCATATTTGGGCAGTCAAAATGAAGACGTATTTGAAGTCTCAAGGGTTATGGAAGGTTGTAGAGACTGGTGAAGATCCTCCAGCTCTTAGAGCAAATCCAACGATTGCTCAATTAAAATCTTATGAAGAAGAATTGCTGAAAAAAGACAAGGCACTTACCTGTTTGCAATCAGGACTTGCTGACCAAATTTTCACCTCCATCATGCACTTGGAGACACCAAAAGAAGTGTGGGACAAACTCCAAGAGACATATGAAGGTACTGATAGAGTAAAAGCTGTCAGATTATTAACTCTCAGAAGAGAGTTTGAATTATTGAAAATGAAAGATGATGAACTTGTCAAAGATTATTCAGCAAGAATGATGGATGTGGTTAATCGAATGAGGTTACAAGGTGAAGACGTGAAAGAGCAAAAAGTAGTGGAGAAAATGATGATAAGCGTTCCTCAAAAATTTGAAGCTAAAATTTCTGCTATTGAAGAGTCTTGTGATCTTAGTGTGCTTACAATTTCTGAGCTAACAAGCAAGCTCGAAGCTCAAGAGCAGAGAGTTTCTGTAAGATCAGAAGGAAAAATTGAAGGTGCTTTTCAAGCATCTCAAAGAAATAACAAGACTGAAAGTACAAAGCAGAATAATTACAAGAGAAGAAATTTCAACAAGGGGAACAAAGGCTCTACTACCTCACGAAGTTCTTCAACATCAAAGAAATGTAATTTTCCTCCTTGTAAAATTTGTCAAAACACAAACCATCAAGAAGCCGATTGTTGGTTCAAAGATAAACCAAACTTTAAGTGCAACTTTTGCAAAAAGTTTGGGCATATTGAAAAATATTGTAGAGCAAAGAAAAATCAAGGACATTCACATCAACTTCAGCAAGCAAATGTTTCAGAAGAGAACAACAAAGAAGATGAGCACTTGTTCATGGCATCACATGTTGACATATGTTCAAAGGATCTTACATGGCTAGTAGATAGTGGATGTACAAGCCATATGACTCCAGATCCTTCCTTCTTTACAAGTCTTGATACAGCAGTCAACACTAGAGTAAAGTTGGGAAATGGAGAAGTTGTTCAAGCTAAAGGAAGAGGCACTATTGCTGTTAACACAAAGCAAGGTACCAAATACATCTCTGATGTCTTGTATATTCCTGAACTTGATCAAAATTTATTAAGTGTGCCGCAAATGACGAAAAACGGCTATAGCGTGAATTTTAAAGATTCTTGTTGCTCTATTTTGAACGCTGCTGGTTCCAAAGTAGCTACGCTTGATATGGTGAATAATGGTTTCTACTTGAAGCTTGATGTTGCAAATGCTAGTGCTTTTTCTATTACGGAAGATGATAGTTTGAAATGGCATAAAAGATTTGGTCACTTCAATTATAGAACGCTCAAGCACATGCATACTACTCAGTTGGTGAATGATATGCCTGCCATCACTGAAGTTGATTCTAAATGTGAAGGTTGTGAATTGGGAAAAAGTCACAGGTTGCCATTTTCAAAATATAGTGTAACAAGAGCCACACAAAAACTAGAGATTGTGCATTCTGATATTTGTGGTCCTATGTCTACATCATCCTGCAGTGGCAACAAGTACTTTGTACTTTTCATTGATGATTATACAAGAATGTGTTGGGTTTATTTTCTTAGCAGCAAAGCTTCAGTTCTTTCAACATTCAAGAATTTCAAGAAACTTGTCGAAGTGCAAAGTGGAAATACTTTGCGTATTCTCAGAACTGACAATGGTGGAGAATACACTTCTAATGAGTTTGAAGATTTTCTTCGACAGCAAGGAGTAATACATCAGGTTACAGTTCCATACTCACCACAACAAAATGGAGTTTCTGAAAGAAAAAATAGAACTGTTATGGAGATGGCGAGATCAATGATTTATGAAAAGAAATTACCAAAAACATTTTGGGCCGAGTCTGTAGCTACATCAGTGTATTTGCTCAACCGATTAGCAACAAAAGCCGTAAGTGATAAGACTCCAATTGAAGCTTGGTCAGGTATTAAACCTTCGATCAAACACTTAAAGATTTTTGGGTCTATCTGTTATTACCATATTCCAGATGTCAAGAGGTCAAAGCTTGATGAAAAAGCTAGAAAAGGTATCTTTTTGGGTTATGCAACAGAATCAAAAGGATATAGAATTTATGATCTCATGGATAGCAAAATTGCAATAAGCAGAGATGTGATATTTGATGAAGGAGCCTATTGGGATTGGAATATGAACAAAGTTAAAAGGCATGAAGTTGGTGGTTCAAGTACACAAGATGACACGTTTATCGATGAAGTCAATGAACCAGAATTTGATATTCAAGACACAACCGACACTGATGTGTTAAGAACAAGAACACTTGCTGATGTCTACGAGTCTTGTAATGTTGTTGATATAGAGCCTGCAAGCTATACAGATGCCGTAAAACACGATGAATGGATTAAAGCCATGAAGTGTGAACTTGAAATGATCAAGAAAAATAACACTTGGAAGCTTGTTGACTTGCCAGAAGGGAAAAGTGCAATAGGTGTGAAATGGGTGTTCAGAACTAAATATCATCCTGACGGTTCAATTCACAAGCACAAAGCAAGACTAGTAGTAAAAGGGTATTCTCAAATTCCCGGTGTAGATTTCGGAGATACTTTTGCTCCGGTTGCTCGTCATGATACTATCAAGTTATTGTTAGCTGTATCTGCTCAACGTAATTTGAAAATTCACCATCTTGATGTCAAGTCTGCATTTCTCAATGGTGAACTTGAGGAGGAGATCTATGTAAACCAACCTGAAGGTTTTGAAGTAACTGGACAAGAAGAAAAGGTATACAGACTCTACAAGGCACTTTATGGTCTAAAACAAGCACCTAGAGCTTGGTATGCTAAGATCGATGCTCATTTACTAAATCATGACTTCAAGAAGAGTTCAAGTGAGTCAACTCTTTACGTAAAGAAATTCAACTCTCAAGATAAGTTAATTATCTCTCTTTACGTTGATGATTTGCTTGTGATCGGAAGCAATGATGATCTTATTATGAAGTTTAAGAAGCAAATGGAATTTGAATTTGATATGTCAGATTTAGGGCTGGTAAATTATTTTCTTGGCATGGAGATAAAACAACAGTCCGATGGTGTTCATATCTCACAAAGAAAGTATGCAAGTGATATGCTCAAAAGATTTAACATGCTTTCTTGCAAACAAGTTGCATCACCGCTTGTTTTGAATTGTAAGTTATCCAAAGATGATGGAGAAATGTTGGTTAATCCAACGCCTTACCGAAGTATTGTTGGAAGCTTATTATATTTGACAATCTCAAGACCGGACTTAGCATATGCAGCTAGTTTTCTATCTAGATTTATGAAAGCACCGTCTACTTATCATTTGGGAGCTGCAAAGAGAGTCCTAAGATACTTGAAAGGTTCTCTTGATTGCGGGATTATGTTCGAAAGAAACAAAGATGTGAAACTTGAAGGATATTCTGATAGTGATTGGGCTGGAAGCATTGATGATATGAAAAGTACTTCTGGCTATATTTTCACTCTTGGTTCGGGAGCTTTTTGTTGGAATTCAAGTAAACAAAAAGTTGTTGCACAATCTACAGCTGAAGCAGAATATATAGCAATTGCTGCTGCTGTCAATCATGCTATTTGGGTTAGAAAAATATTATCTGATTTGGAGCTAACTCAAAAAGATCCAACTATAATCTTTTGTGACAACAAGTCTGCTATTGCTATAGCAGAAAATCCTGTGCAACATGGAAGAACAAAGCACATCAACGTCAAGTATCATGCCATCCGAGAAGCTGAGAAGAATAAAGAAGTGAAGTTGAAATATTGCACATCCGAAGCTCAATTGGCAGATATGCTGACAAAGCCACTTACTGGAATGAAGCTAGATCATTTGAAGGCTCAAGTAATGATTACCAACAACAATCTTAAGGAGGAGTGTTAATGCATCTAAGATTGTTTTTGGAATTTAGTATCTTTAAGTTTTGTTTATTTAGTATGAAGATATTTTGTAACCTTAGTTACTAAGAAAACTTAACCATGAAGAAAACTTAGTGGTTAAGAAAGTTCTACTATTAAGTAGACTTAACCTTTAAGGAAACTTACCTCCTAAGTAGCTTAGCAAGCAAGAATACTTAGAGGTGAAGTAAAACAATCTTGTTAAGTTTTGTAAGCCTATAAATAGGCATATAATGTTCAAAAGTTAGATATATCAAAAACCTTTCAATTCTATTGTAACTCTCTCTTTCATTATCAATATAATCTTCCAAAGTGTTGATTTATATCTAATCTTAAAAACATTAACAATATTAGTGTTGGAGTTAATAGCTAAAGGTGTGTAGAGTTTACTCTAGATGTTTAGGGATTAATATGCAAGTTTAGGAGTCCCTATGATGCTTGAACTTAGGCTAAAAGGGGCATTTGTAGCACTCAAAACCCATAAAAAGTCTACTGTCCAAGATTATATTTCCACTCCAAATTCATGTTATATGATCCCTTTTGATGATAGATTGAAGGTAGCAATGTGTAGGATCAAGGAAACATGTTTAAGGCTCAATAAAATGTGGGTTTGGGCTGCACAAACAACATAAAGAGGCTAAGTGTTGTGAGAGTCGGACTATGACAACCCCTATTAGAACAAAATCTTGGACTCCTTAATGACCCTACACTCCTAAGTTTGTACGTCTCAGAGTCTAATGGGGGCAAAACAACAAGTCTTGGAGTCCAAGCGGAAACAAGTCTTGGAGTCTTAGCTGCTCTCACGATGTGCTGCTATCCACCCCAAATGAAAGTGGAAGTCTCACTCTTTAAGTCTCAAACTCTAAGTCCCACACTTTGAAAGTCTCAGATTTCATGTGTGGGGAAAATAAAAGTCTCAGACTTGGATGTTGTCCACTTTATGTATGCACTCCAAGACTTATATGTCTCAGAGGTGTTCTCATCAGATCAGAAATAAAAGGAGAACGGGAAGGATCACTGGTGAATAATGTATGTATATAACACACAAACGATTTAGATGAAGTTAGGAGCAAAGATGAATGATCAAATTTTTATGCCAATTCACAGTCCAGGCGCTGATCTTTCTGGGCAGTGAACACACGAGTTTTTGATGAGTTCAAAGTGCAAATTACCTGGATTGAATCCTAGATTATTGTTAGCTTCAATTTCACTATCAAATGGCAACTTGAATCACGAAAATCCGTCAAGAAACGTACGAGAAATCAAAGAGTGAAGTTGGGATGTTGAAGCGATGTGCGATCGTTTTTCTTTGCTTGGAAGGAAGCAGAACTTGAAATGGAGGAATTGAGCAAGTCATTGGTCAACATATACGTGTTATAATTATACGAGTTTGTTCCATTGGCGATTTCCACCCTGAACCTTATTTTCATTTAATGGCATAAATTGTCCAATTTTCTAAACTTTTATTTATCTGATAAATTCATAATAATTATTTGTCTAATCTAATTAATTATATTTCTATAATTCATTTACTTTCATTAATTCCGGTCATGCATGTTGCTTTAATTCATAATACAAGTACATAATTGTCATGGTTCGACTATATCAACATTTGTATAAAATAAACAAACCGCTAACTTCATTACTAAGCATTAATTTCTGTCAAGTATATATTTCTAGCATTCATATATAATTCATTAATTGTCATAATTTGGCTAACTCAATATTCGAGATGTTACAGAATGGGCTCCACCACGCCAAACTTCGTCCTCGATGTCAGTTATGTCCAAACAAACAGACTAGGCTAATTTGACTGCATTACAACTTTCGATTCCCAGGTCTGATGAGATCCTTGGTGGCGTTTCCACTGAACAAGCACCATCTATATTTCTTTGTTTCGAAGCTTCTTTGTCTTAGTGTCAAAAATACATTCTGGCTCTTCAATAACACAAAGTTTCTTGCTAACTTGCAGATCAATATGAGGTATGTGGACTTCTCGCTCATCTGCTAAACTTTTTCTAAGATGGTTGAAATGAAATACAGTGTGTACTGATAGGACTATAATTTTACGTCTTTTCGGTATCTTTTTAGGCCCATTTTAAGCACATATGCTTCGTAACTTCCATATCATTATTCCTGAATTGTGTTTCAGGGTCAAGAAGCCAAATAGAAGCAGCTCGAGAAAATTCAGCACGAACCGAGCCCGTGGTGGCGCAGGCCTGCGCCACCCTACGCTGCAAAATAGAACTATTGTGAGTTAGAGAGCACTTCCAGTGCACACCAGCGTAGCCCAGGACGTACCCCCAGTACAGGGTGGGCGCAGGCCTACGCTGGTGCGGCATGAAAAGATTGCAGACGCTTTCTTTACCCTAAAACCCTAATTTCCACCTCCTCTATAAATAAAGTTTGATGGAGGCCATTTCAAGGAGTCCAGAAAGTGTTGAAAACAGCGGCGAAGCCCTTTCGGAGTTGATTCACGATCCGATTACGAATACGGTGGATTGCACCCGTTTAAGATTACGATGATATCTCCAACCATTCCCGGTGAAGAGCACACGATGAGCGGCTAAACCACCATAGCCGTTTGCGGAGGATCTACGGCTAAATTTTACATTCTTGAATTTCACTTTATGTTTTGATGTATTTGGTGTTTCTTGAATACTTTATATGTAATGCAAATGATAAACATTCAGTTATGATTATGAGTAAATGGTTTGATTGGTAAAATCAAGATAGTTCATATTGGTATTATTATTTGTGTCGAGTCCATTAGTTTAGGGATTAAGAGAAGTAATGAATATTGCATGCGCTATGCCGAGATTTATTGGTTAAGGTATTTATGATTAATTTGACAACGCAATTGATTATGTCTATGTGATCGTTGCATGAAATTCAAGTGAGCAACAACTTAAGCCATAGTGATCCCATAAATGATTATATTTAAATTGCTTTGTTAATCAATTTGTTAGTTGGTTGCCGTTGTTTTAGTTATAATGAATATTGCATGCGTTGCTTTGTTAAACACTAAAGAAACTAGCTAATTAACCCGAATTCACATACGCACTCCCTGCGGAATTGACCCTTACTTCCCTAAGCTAATAGTTAGATTTAAGATTATTTCTACGGGCCACAACGACGGCTCGTCAGATTTTGGCGCCGTTGCCGGGGAGTGGTAACGTTGGTTGGGGCTAGATGTTAGATTTGGCCTTAGTTTTAAGTTTTAAGTACTTTAGTGTAATTATTTTTAGTCTTTAATTATTATTAATAAAAATCACATAAAAAATAGAAAAATCCAAAAAAAGGTAATTGTAGTCCTCTACTTTACCACAAAAAATATAATTAGTTTGTTTAATTTAAGTTTTTAATAGTTTATGCTCACACGTCGATCCGCCAGAGGATTGTCGCTACAATTCGAACCCGAAATCGAAAAAGTAGCTAAATCTCACCGAAAGACCGTTAGGATACAAAAACAAGAAAGATTAATCACGGAGAATTAAAACGATCAGCGGACGCACACGGAGGATAATAACGAGCAAGAAGAAGAAATTCCCACTTTAGAAGTTCTGATTCCACTAAGAAATCGTGAGCAAGAAGAACCGGAGCACGTAGTTATTAGGATGGGTGAGCACACGAGAAGGACGGTTGAGTCACATTACCACCCGGGTGATGTGCCTGACCCTACTCTTATTCATTACCCTGGAAATGAGAACGAACCCGAAGTTCGTCCTCAACTTTTTCAAATTCTTCCCATCTTTAGAGGGATGTCAAGTGAGGAACCCTATGAGCATATAGCTGAGTTTACGACTATTTTTAAAGGTAACCATGTTCGATGCATAACCACCGACGGTTTAAAATTTCGATTATTTCCTTTCTCGTTAAAAGAGAAAGCTAAAAAAATGGTTAGTGTTGCTACCTACCAATAGCATCACGACATGGGATCAAATGAAAATAGAATTTCTCAATAAAAACCATCTCATTAGTAAAACCACAGAGAAAAGAAAGGAAATTACTGGGTTTAAACAAAACCCGGTGAACAATTCTACAAAGCATTTGATCGTATGAATGATTGTTAAGAGCTTGTCCACATCACGAAGTTCCCAAATGGATGCTTATCAAACCATTTTTTTGATGGTGTGAGTCAAGAGAGTCGCAGCATGATTATTGCTGCCATGAGAGGCAAGTTTTTAGCGAAAGAAGACGATGAGGCTTGGGAGTTACTGAATCAACTCAGTAAGGGTCTCAAGGTTCAAGCTGGTTCTGAGAACAGCATAGAAGTTCAAGTGATGGTCATAGATAATGCCTGGAAACGTGAGGTTAAAAGCAAAATTTCTGAATTAGGTAAGAAAATGGATCAACTAATGAAGGGTCTTAATACAAACCCAAATCTATCACTTAACTGTGTCACATGCGGTGATCCATCTCATCATTTTGAAGCATGTCCTCAAGTGCAATCCACTGAGGAGTTTGCTAACAAAGTCTATGGGTTTAGAGCTCACAGTGTGAGGGATAACCCATTTTCGGAAACCTATAATCCGGGATGGAGAAGTCATCCTAACTTCCGATGGAAGAATCATCAGCCTACTGTACATCAATCTAAACCAAGGTATGAACCACCACGACGAGAATATCAATATGGTTCTACCTCTGCTGCTAAAGATGAGGAATATATAAGTTAAAACCCGCGTGATCAACCTCAGTTCCAAGTGGAAACAAACATGACTTCTTCACAATTCTCGGAGATTGCAGAATTTATGAAGCAACAGTTAGCTATTAGTACAAAGACCATGGAGCTTTTAAGCAGACAGATGGGTCAGATAGCTGAGTCGCTCACAACATGAGAAGACAGAAAGCTTCCGAGCAATACCGTCCCTATCCCTTCGCACGCTCATATCAAAGATAAGAAGCATGAAATAAACGAAGTAAATGAAGTATCCAAGGTGACTACCTTGAGAATTGGTAGAGAAGTAGATAATAAGATTGAGATGCCAAAGAAGCAAGAGGCACTACTACAAAACGAAGCTAACGCAACACTTTTGATGCAACACATTTAAAAATTGTAGCTTTTTTATTTAAGTTCGTTCTAAAGCAACACATTGACAATACGTGTTGCATATAATGATTTAATGCAACACTTTTTTTTAAAGTGTTGCCATTTTTACTAAAAAAAATGCACCAATTTTCTAAAGTGTTGCAATGTTTACTAAAAATTGCAAAATTTGTTTAAAGTGTTGCATATTTCAATAAAAAATGCAACACATGTTTAGAGTGTTGCAAAGATAATGAAAAAAATGCAACACATTTTTAGAGTGTTGCATTTATAATGAAAAAAATGCAACACATTTCTAAAAACATATAACATTTTTTTAAGTGTTGCATTTATAATGAACAAAATATGACATATATGTTTTTAAGTGTTGCCTATACTATTTTTTGTTGTTTTGTAATTTTGATTAAAAAATACATACAAAAGTTCAATGTCTGATTTGTTAAGATTAATAAAATACAAGATTTGATAGTACATGTTTTATTTTATTGTTTTTTTTAAAAGGAGTACAATTAGAAAATTGGTTACAAGTTTAAAATATCACTATTTTAAAACTTTATAAGTATCACTATTTTAAAAAAAGAGGACAATTATAAGTATCACTATTTTAAAACATTATAAGTTACATTATAAAATTTTAAAATCAATAATAAACTATAAGTTACGCTATAATTTATTTTCTAAAACCTATATTTATTATAAGTTACGTTATAATTGGCAGAAGAAGATACCAACACGGAAGTCGTGTATGAGGAAAAAGAGGATCCAAGAAATGAGGTTCCCAAGAAAGTCACTTTCAAGGAACCAATTAAAGCAGGCATTCGAACTCCCAAATTTGGGGAGGCGGTTAAGGATCCGGACACTACAGCTCCTCCTCCTTACCCTGCTGCTTTAGAAAATCCTAAATATTCTCCCTATGGCAAAACATGCCCACAACGAGAGGATTTGTGGGATTTGCTTAATCAAATTAAGATCAATATTTCTTTGATCAAGGCTATTCAACAAGTTCCCTCTTATGCCAAATTCTTAAAAGATCTATGCACACAGAAGAGAAAGTTCAAGGTCTCGCTTCCAAAGCAGATCAATTAACTAAGCAATTAAGTGCAGTATTGTCTAGTTCTTTGCCTCCTAAGCTTAAAGATCCTGGATCACCATTGATTCTAGTGACAATTGGTAATGTGCAGATAAAGAAAGCATTGCTTGATCGTAGAGCTAGTATTAATATTCTGCCTTGAAATTTGTTTAACAAACATGATCTGGGCCAGTTACAGATGACTGACATAATCTTACAGCTGGCTGATCGGTCAACCAAGTGCCCAAGGGTATTCTATCAGATGTTATTGTAAAGGTTGAAGGCTTTTCCTATCCAGTTGATTTCCTAGTTTCGGACACCGAAAGTTCCATTAGAGACAATCAACCGGTATTATCTTAGGCAGAACTTTCTTAGATATAATTAATGTTCAAATTAATTGCAGAACAGGAGCTGTAGATATTTCATTTGGTAATCATAAACTGAGATTAAATGTGTTTAATACTTTGAATGCCGCTGCTATTGATTCGGAATGTTATTGGATTGATATGGTGGATGAACTTGCGCAGCAGCATAGTTCGTTAATCAACGCCAAAGATACTACTGAGTTGTTCTTTGCTGAGCATGACATAGCTAAGATGAATTCTCATGATTATAATGAATTAGAGGTACTTATGGAATCCACACTAGAATCGAAACAACCGCCGCGGACCCATAGGGCTGAATTACATACTAATTTGCCTCAATCAGCAAAACCTTCAATAAAACAACCACTTGTTCTAGAATTGAAGGAGTTGCCAGTTCATTTATACGCTTTCTTAGCTCCGAATGACACTCTTCCTATTATAATTCCATCATATCTTACTGAAGCGCAAGAAAAAGCCTTATTGCAAGTGTTAATTAAATATAAAGAAGCAGTAGGATGGACCATAGAAATTTAAAAGAAATTAGTACTACGTTGTGTATGCACCAAATCATTACTGATCCAGAAGCTAAAGCAGCGCGGGATGCACAAAGGAGACTAAATCCTAATCTAAGGGAAGTAGTTAAGAAAGAAGTGTTAAAGTGGTTGGACGCTAGGATAATCCACCACATATCTGATAGCAAATGGTTGTGTCCAAACTGTGCCCAAGAAATCTGGGATCACAGTGATTGTCACCAATGATGGAGGAAAGATAACTACCCGCCTTGTAACTGGATGGAGAGTATGCATCGATTATAGAAAACTAAATACTGCTACTTCTAAAGAACATTTTCCAATACCATTTATGGATCAAATTGTGGAGAAGTTAGCAGGTCAAAATTTATTGTTTCCTCGATGGTTATTCTGGTTATAATCAGATCCCAATCCATCCAGAATATCAAGAGAAAACTTCATTTACATGTCCATATTAACACCTTTGCCTACCGACGGAGGCCATTCGGCTTATGTAATGCACCCGCCACATTCCAGCGTTGTCTGATGGCTATCTTTTCAGATATGGTGGGTGGTTCTCTTGAGATATATATGAACGATTTTTCCATATTTGATAATACATTTGAGGATTGTCTAGGACATTTAGAGCAAGTCCTAAAGAGATGCACTAAAACCAACTTAGTATTAAGTTGCGAGAAAAGCCACTTCATGGTGAAAGAAGGGGTAGTCTTAGGGCACATAGTGTTTGAGAAAGGCATGGAGGTGGACAAAGCAAAAGTCCAATTAATATCTTCACTTCCACCCCCACCAATGTTAAAGGAATAAGATCATTCCTAGGCCACGCTAGTTTTTATTGGCGGCTCAATAAGGACTTCAGTGAAATCTCAAGACCATTATGTAATCTTTTAGCAAAAGATGTTGAGTTTAACTTCGATGAATCATGTATGCAAGCATTTGAAAAGCTTAAATCCAAGTTAACTGAAGCACCAATTGTACAATCTCCAGATTGGTCTCAACCTTTTGAGATCATGTGGGATGCTAGTGATTATGCAGTAGGTGCTATATTAGGCCTAAGATTAGAGAAGAAGCCAGTGGTTATTTACTATGCAAGTAAACCTTTAATGAGGCACAATAAACTACACAACTACGGAGAAAAAAATTATTAGCGTAGTGTTTGCCCTGGAAAAATTTAGATCATATATTTGGGGGGAGAAAGTAATTGTGTACTTTGACCACAGCGCTTTAAGGCAATTGTTAGCAAAGAAGGATGCCAAACCTCGACTTATTCGGTGGATCCTTGTGTTGCAGGAATTTAATTTAACAATAAGGGATAAGAAAGGCACTATAAATGTTGTCGCCGACCACCTATCTAGGAATCAAATGATCCCAATGAACATAACTGATCAAATCAGGGACTCCTTCCCTGATGAACAATTATTATCAATTTCCAAAATTCCCTGGTTTGCAAATTTAGTCAATTATTTCGTATCAGGAAGATTGTCGGTGCATTGGAACTCGCATCAAAGAAAATATTTCTGTGCTCAAGCAAGGCAATACATTTGGGATGAGCCGGATCTATTTAAGATAGGTGCGGATCAAATTATGAGACGTTGTGTCCATGATTACGAACATGAAGATATTCTTAAACACTGTCATGCGTATGCATGCGGTAGCCATTTAAGTTCAAAGAAAACTGGCCACCGAATATTGCTGTGTGGGTTTTTCTGGCCCACAATTTTTAAGGATGCATATGAATTTGTAAAAGGATGCACGAAATGCCAGCAAACAGGAGGCATTGCAAAAAGGGGAGAAATGCCCATGACCCCATTTTAATTGTCGAAATATTCGTTGTGTGGGGGATTGATTTTATGGGACGTTTCTCTAATTCATTCGTGCATAAATATATCTTGGTCGCAGTAGACTATGTTTCCAAATGGGTGGAAGCAGAAGCTACAAGAACCAACGATAACTGAGTAGTTTGCAAATTTGTAAAATGAAATATTTTTGCACGCCACGGCATCTTGAGAGCTATAATTAGTGACGGAGGGTCACATTTTAAAAATCAACACTTTGCAAAACTCCTTAAACATTATGGAGTTAATCATAGAATAGTTACGCCTTATCATCCGCAAACTAGCGGGAAAGTATAGATTTTTAATAGAGAAATCAAGAGAATCCTGGACAAACAGTGAGACCAGACCGTAAGGATTGGTCACAAAAGATGGAGGATGCTCTGTGGGCATACAGGATTGCATTTAAAACACCAATTGGTATGTCCCCGTATCAACTTGTTTACGGTAAGTTGTGTCATCATCCTGTCGAATTGGAACACCAAGCTCTGTGGGCAATTAAAAATACTAATTTTAATTTGCATGATGGCGGTGTCGAAAGAAAATTCCGATTAAACGATTTGGAAGAAATTCGTAGAGAGGCCTACGAGAGTGCAAAAATTTATAAAGAAAAAACAAAGGCTTTCCACGATAGAATTCTTAAGAATAAAATATTTACCAAGGGAACACAAGGTTTGGTTATTAAACGCAAGACTTAAACTGTTTACGGGTAAATTAGAAAGCAAATGGACAGGTCCATATATTGTAACTGAAGTCTACCCACATGGTGCGGTAGAAATTCATGATCCAAAAGGTGGCGCCCCATTCAAAGTCAATGGACATAGACTAAAGTATATGTTTAATGGGCCACCAATAATATGCTAGTCTCTGAACTCATAAGACTAGAAGATTCAAACGTTAGTTAGACTAGTATAGGAGCAGTACGCCTGGTTGAAGATGTAAAACATAGCGCTTCCTGGGAGGCAACCTAGAGAACTTTGTGGGTATGTTTCTGGAAACCCTCACGAGACAACACTCGTCCACTCCAGATACCTAGGGGTTTAACGGCTTGTTGCACATGCTAAGTGCAATCTTGATTCCCTACGAAAAGGAGGATTATTTGATTTTTATTGTTTTAAGTGTTTTAATTTGTGTGTTAGTTTTATGTACCCAACTAAGTTCGGGAGGATTTATCCTCTTAACTTTAGTTGTTATTAGGTTTAAATTAAGTGTAAGAAGCCCCACGTAAGAAATTAAATTTTTAAGTACGCAGAGTGAATTATTTTAACCCGATTTAATAGCGTAAGTTGGGGAGAGTGTGTGTAAAAATTCTAAAAATTGAAGTAATGGGTTTAGAGACTCGCGTGCGCTCCTGATTAAAAATCCAGAACCCTGGGCGCAGGGGGCACAGGGCTACGGCCGACCTACATGTTGAATTTCTTATAAAAACATAACCCTATGCCCCAGACGCCATGAACCCTAAAACTCAACTTTAGAGCGGTGATTTCAAATTAAAAGGCCTAAAACCTCTCAAATAACGCCCTTTTCACATCAATTCTATAATCTGGTGATAGTTTTTCTCAAGAATTACTAATGTATACTCTCTCTAACGCCCCTAGCTTCATTCTACACTAATTTTTACAAATTTGTCATCATGCATGGGATGAATTATTTTGGGGGGTTACATTATTTTTCATGACAAAAGGGTTAAATATAATTTTATATATTAATATAATTAAAATAAATATATTTTTGCAAAAGTTATATTAAAAAGGGATAACTGCGCAAAAAACCTCAAACTTGTCAGTATTTTGTGATTAAAACCCCAAATCATTTTTCGTTGCATAAAAAACCCCAAACTAACTAAAAATTAGTAAATCAAGGTTTTATCAATTGATAACCGGTTGAAACCGACTATTAATCCTACATGGACCGGTAAATGACCTACGTGATATAAATTTTAATTGTTAAAACTGTTTTCCAAGTATTACACATCATTTAAACCCTCGTTGATGATGTAATCCCGTTTAAAAATTACAATTAAAAATTATCAACCAGTGTTTAAGTGATGTATAATACTTGGCAACCGGTTTCAATAATTAAAATTTATTCCACGTAGGTTATTTACCGGTACAGGTAGGATTAATAACCAGTTTCAACCGGTTACCCATTGATAAAACATTTATTTACCGATTTTCAGTTAGTTCGGGGTTTTCTATGCAACGAAAAATGATTTGGGGTTTTAATCACGAAAAACCGACAAGTTATGGGTTTTTTACGCAATTATCCTTATTAAAAATCTTAGTTTGCTTTATTTTTACATATTTTGAAAAGTTTTGTTTAACAGGTTGTTTTAGTTATTAAAATAATTATTTATTAAGTCATGCATTAATAGAGTTAGTTTTGGCTCACAATTATCAGTGAAAATTATGATTAGTTCATTTAATGAGAAAAAGGGTTGTTAATTATTCATGCATCATTTATATTCGAAGCCCTATTTTAATATTCTATTTCTTCACATATTTAAAAATGTAGATGTCGAGCTAATACAATGCTAACTGTAATCGTTCCATGAATAACCGTTTTACCCAAACCCCTAGGATGAGAACTCACAACCCTGAGAATGTCCGCTTTGAGAAACCACTCAATACGAATTTCCCGTAGTTCTCCCAAACACTAATAATGGTAAACCACCCAGATTCCATATTGAGCGAACTTTGAAAGAAACCGATTGTGAGGGTTTTGAAATTGTAGAGTGTTTCGAGAGGCTGGGGTGGGCGAATGCGATACAGTGGGAACTACCTTATATCAATACTAGTCTGATCCAACAGTGGTTCGCCACTATGTGGAGATCAGACGGATATGAGGAGCATGATTTTGAGTTAACGGGAATAGTGGGAAATACGAGAGTGACAGTCTCTAGGAAAAAGCTGTGTGAGAAGTTTGGTATAGATAATTATATTCCACGGCGTAGAGAGTTTTGGTCATCATATTCAGGGGGTAGAGCACGTAATATTAACGGGTTGGCTAAAAAATGGGTTGGAATGACAGCCACAGTTTTTGGGATGTCCATAGAAGATGCACGAGCCTATATTAATTTTAATAGGGGAGACTTGTGCCTACTATCCAATGTTCTATGGATGTTTGTTAATTTTAACTTGCTTCCCAGACATCAAGACACGACCAGTGTTAGAGCCCAGGAGATCTTATTGGTACATGCCCTTATGACATGAAACCCGACTATATCCCTAGGGTATATTGTAATGGAAAATCTGTGGGGGTGTAATATCATGGGTCAAGGGACAAATTATCCACACTGTAGGATGGTGACCGACTTATTCATTATTGAGAAGGCAGTGTCAGAGCAGTTACCAATAAAATACCTCAATCCTAATGAGATCTGGGCAACGAAAGGTCTACCCAACGCGGGGACGAGTATAAATCTGAGGACCAATTAGCCTTTACTGATATGACCTGGTCGGGAGAGTGGGTGGAGCAGGTGTGTAAAGTGATTGACTAATTCACCGATGAAGCAGAGGCTTCCACTTCCTATAATAGGAAGGATTTGTCCCCGAGATGCATTCACAAGATTATCGTGAATAATATCTTGCCGTGAGATGGCGACCTATCTAAGTTCAGGCACTGGGACATCACTGTCCTTCATGCCCTTCTCAAGGGTAAGCAAAGACTGTCCTTTGCATGGACAGTCATTAATGATATTTGGGCTATGTATGACACGAGAGAGAGGACGATCATCCCCCACGGATGGTTGATCTCTACATTCCTTGATATGATTGGTGCACTTTCACCCAATTCCCTTGCTTCTCCAGTCTCGGCGACGTACATTACAGTTGCCATGTTCCCCACTCTGATTTTTAGGGAAATTGATGAGGGGTTCGAGATATTCGACAAAGAAACTAATCGGTCGTATATCGAGGACTACACCAAGGACGAGAGGAGGGAGACACAACAGAAATCCACGAAAGAGTCGGAGGTTCGGACCAAAGAGCCGAAAAGGGGGCGACTACCTCGCACAATCGAGGCAATGACGATGCCGACTTTAATCGCATTATATGGTAGTTAGATGATCTAGTGGTCGGTCAAGGTGAGTTCCGTGAGGATGTCACCCAGAGGTTAGATGAGATGAATTGGAGAATGACCCATATTTGTGATAGGGTTGATTATTTGTCGGATCGGGTAGATCGGATTCCCGATGGGCGGAGAGCTTTGGCATACCAAAATGCCTATTACCAGCACCATAATTGGGCGTACTGTGAGGGGGTCCGACATCACGAGGATTCCCATGCCGGTTTGTCATATCAGTCATATGTTGATTATATTATGCCCAATTATCAGTCCTATGACCCTGCCTAAGATACTTATCAGCGTTACCCAGCACATGGCAGGCAGGATTTACCAGACAAAGTCCCCATTCATTTGTTTCCACATCCACTGCAAAACCCCGCAGATCAAGGCCCATATGGAGACTTCTTCAGCAGCGTCTTCGGTCCTCCTCCTCCTCCATTTTGATGATCGGGTACTACCTTTCCTTGTTCTTTGTTCTTTATTTTCTGTACTTTTATTTATTTTTAGTTTGTAGTTTGCATTTTTATTCTTTTAGTAATGTCTATTTTTTTTCTTAGCCGAGTCATTTTATAGATTTTAATGATTATATAGTTTGTCTTGCCTTTCCTATTTGAGTCTTGTTTGCCGATCAGGCCGTGGAAAACGATAATAATAGAAAATATATGTACTTGGAAATTGACTAGTGTTGATATGATATTCTATAATTAAGATAAGAGTTGTAATAATAGTTAACATTTTGGTTATGTAAAGCAAATTCAAGTAGGTTAAATTATATTCGGGTTTAAATATAAGTAATGTGTCAAAAGATTTGGAAAATCATGAAATAAGAAGGGGGGGGGCGGGGGGGGGGGTTAAGCACTTCTTAGCCTAAAAAACAACTCAATTATAGTTTCGATGGTTCGGGAAATTAAGTCCTTTGGGGTACCACTCATGGCTAATCCCCTAAAACCGTCTGCTTTGGGACTGATTGACCTAAATCTTGCTACATGGGCCAGCTAGATAACTTTAGTTAGTAAAAATATAGATATAAGCATTGTATTAAAAAGAAAATTTTGTCGTAAACATGCATAGAGAGAAAAGATGGTCAAAAGACCCACGAGTTTTAAGTTTCGTAACCTTGAGCTAAAAGGGTAATTTCCAAAAGTGAGATACATTATATAAATTCTAAGGAATATATATTTTAACTGAAAACGTCTTTGGTTTAAATAATAAAAGTTTTAACGCATTATTGCGAAGGCTATCTCAACTTAGAACTTCAAGACACACTGCCAGCATCTGCCTGGTACATAGTTCTGATTCCAAAGGCTTGTTCGGGGATGACCAAAAGTTAAGTTGGGGAGGTTTGAGAGGATTATCATTTTACATGTTTTCGATATCATTTTAGACTCATTTTAAGCACATATGCTTCATCTTCCATATTATAATTCCTAAATTGTGTTTCATGGTCAAGAAGTTAAATGGAAGCAGCTCGAAAAAAATTCAGCGCGAACCGAGCCGGTGGGGGCACAGGCCTGCGCCACCATACGCTGCAAAACATAACAATTATGAGTTAGAGAGCACTTCCAACGCAGACTAGTGTAGCCCAGGCCGTACCCCAAGCGCAGGGGGGTTCAGGTTATAGAGCACTTCCAAAACAGAACAATTTTGCACCTTTGTTTTAATTTTTTTGCTGCACTTTCTTTATGCTTTTTTTTGCTGCACTTTTTTATGCTTTTTTTTTGCTCTTCAAAATTTTTTTTTTTTGCTCTTTTTTTTGTCGAACAACGTGACTTTTATTTTAATATGACAAAACTAGAAAAATGTAAAAGATAAGATGATGAGAAAGATAGACAAACACAATGATAAGAACAAAATGTAAAAAACTTAAGAATCGAACCTTTGTAGCTCTGATACCAGATGATACGAAACGTTAACCCGCAAGTTAAATGTAACTTGGAACCTTCGTATAAGATAGAATAGGCGTCAAACTACCCGATAATTGGGACTCCAACACGCCTAGAGCAAGTCCTTGACCCGTTAGTTATAAGAACTAAGAAAAAAAGGAATACGAGAACGCCACAAGAATGTGCTCACAATCTTGATAAGTTCTTGAACTATGAACTCTCCAACAAAGAACAAAGCTCACAAAGATGAGTAAAACTCAAAAGAAAGATATATATTTCTCAAGTGAATTGATTTGAAAGTACATAGGAAGCCTTCTATTTATAGGCTTCAAAAACCAACTCAAAAGACACTAATTAAATTCAATGGATTAAAGAAGCGACTTTAATCCATGAATCTAGACATTTTGTCATCACTTGGTAGATAATTCTAGAACTTTTAAACTAGAAAAACGGATTAGGCATTTCTAGGCCTTTATTGGACTCAAATAAACATCTAATGGACTTCAAAATACATCCATTCTACCACTTGGGCTTAGTACTAGCCCATAGTATTTCAAAGACTCAAGAAAATGCTTCTTTTGGGCTTCTATGCTTCCATATTAGGATCCAATGCTTGAAGTCTAGTAACATGTTTCATCACTTGCGGTTGAGCGTCGTTTTGGCATTCAGACTTTCGGATATCAACAACTTGTCATCGGGCCTTCACGTATTTCCATGACATCGGGCCTTGTCCTCTTGTCATACATTCTTTGATCTTCTTCGCTCGTCCTCTTGTCATCGGGCCTTCACGTATTTCCATGACATCTTTGGAATGGTCTGATGATCCTCCATCAAAACCGGAGCAAATGTGATATGAATTTTTCATAGAAGAGTTCACAATTTTATCGGATCGTCCTTGATGATCTTTCTTCCCAGAACCCAACCCCTTACTAGTATGAATTCAACAATATTGGATATATGAATCCCAACACCTTTGAATTACAATGGAAGCAAGTAATCAAAGTTATACGAAACACAACAACTAAGCGAAAGAATACTCAGTTGTAGCCAAGTGAGAATTGCAAGCACAATTAGTCATGCAAGACCCAAATGAGTTCGATCACGAGAACTACAAGTGAAAGGAAAAACCTCACAATATGATTTGATTTGAAAATGTGTTGATTACAACCTTGAAAGATCACCTATTTATTGGGAAAAGATGACCTTTGAAACTACTTATACTTATTACATAAAGACTTTTCATTAATCAGATTTTAATTTAAAAAACTCTTAATCTTTTTACTAGCTTAATCTAGAAGATTCCATAATAAGCTAGACAATTTATCAAAATGGTACGTTAAGACACAAAATCCACACTTTATAAAGCAAGCCCAACAACACTAAGATGGTTTATTAACTTGAGCTTATAGCCTTAGGTCTTCAATAATTCTTTGGCGTGGGCCGAGTCAATTATTTGATTGAGACTTTTTTGCATCTTCTTTTTTCTCGAACGTATCCTTGGTCAATGCATTTCTTCAAGTGAATCCTTTGTCAAAACTCCATCGCAAATCTTTTGTCTCCATTTATATTTATTTTGTTGGTTTTTGAAGTTCCATCATTCTCTCCTGCCTTGGAAGGATTCACCCTCGAATTTGGGCCTACATCAAAAGGAGATAAGTCATAAACATTAAAAGTTGTAGTCACACCATACTCTCCCGGTAAATTAATTTTGTAGGCTTTATCATTAACATGAGCTATCACTTGGAAGGGGCCATCACCACGGGGATGCAACTTTGTACGTCTTGAAGATGGAAATCTATCTTTCCTCATGTGTATCCAAACCCAATAACCTGTTTCGAATATAAAGCTCACAACTCCAGATGGACGTAGTATCTGCATATATGGTGACAGAAAGAAAGGTGACTTATGCTTGATTTGTAACATCCCGTTTTTAGAATTATTGCGTGGATTTATTTTAGTGGATAATTAATATATTATTATTGTGTGGGTCCAATAATAACCCGAGTAGTCGATTATACGTGTCGGGTTTGCGAGTTACGTGGCGTTGAATAATTAATTTAGTGGATTAATTATATATTTGGGTTCGTGGAATTAATTGGGTTAAGTGGATATTTGTTGTGAAAAAGTGGCATCGGGTTCGGATTTAGCGGGTCCGGGCTTTCTATTATTAGAAAGCGTATATATTGTGGATAATCTTGGACGTTCTTCTTTTCCTTATCTTCTCCCTTTCCAATTCCAGAAAAGTGTGTGAGTGTGTGCCTGGATTTGAAGCTGCAGCAGAAGAATTGAAGGTTGAGTTGGTTATCTTCTTCATCACCTTTGGGAGTTCTTGAGTTTGAGGTAAGGTTTCATGGATTGAGATCAAAATTTGTGTATATGTGTGTTGCTGAAGTATTGAGAATGGGTTTGGCAATTGGGTGTTGTTTATATATGTATTGGTGTATCTGTTTGGTGCTGAAAATCGAGTTAAGGGACTTCAATCCCTGGTTTCTGCCATGAAAATCGATCAGAGCTGCTGCTGATCTTGCGTGAGCGCGACCGCGATCGGCCAGGCGCGACCGCGATGCGGGCGCGGCCGAGACCCCCCTGGGCGCGGTCCGCGATCGGGGTGAGGGTAGTCGGGTCGGTTTCGGAGCTTCGGGAATCTGTGGGAGTGTGCTATGGGTCATATATGGTTGTGATAATTGTGTTTGGGTTCTGATTGTGTTCGGTTGGGTTTGTAATAATCTGTAGGAATCTGTGTTAATTACAGGTTCGAGCCGACCGCATTCTGAGCAGCGATAGAGTTCGGGTTTCGGTTGACTTTGGGTATTGGTGAGTATTCGAGTTCTTTTACAAATCGCGCGTAGTCTTTTACGAGTCAGTTATGTGATGTGATATGTGTATATGAGGCAGAGATTTGGCGCAGGTATGAGTTTCTCCACCCTATACGTGTTATATGTGTTTGAGTTGCAGGTGTCCGCGATATGTGATCGCGCAGGCTGACTGTCCCTAACCAGTCACGAGATATGAGGCTGTATATATACGGCAGTGATATTGCCAGGTCGCTCCTGTGCCTATTGAGTAGCTAACCGCTGCTGTGTGCGGCCTGTTAGCTGGGGAACGTGGTCCCCTTTGAGCAGAGATATGTGTTGTGCATCGAGTTGCACCTACGTGTTGAGATATTATTGTGTTGTGCATCGAGTTGCACCTATGTGTTGACATATTACTGTGCTGTGCATGTTATATGTGTTATCGTGCAGAGTCTAACCCTCGAGTACTCACGAGCTTCCGAGCTTACGTATTCGAGTCTACCATGTTCAGGGTATCAGAAAAGAGATTGGTAGCCGGGTTTGCTGAACAGGGAATTGCGGATAATCGAGGACGGTGTATCTGCCTTGCTAGGGATTATGTTAGTGTTAATTATGTTAGCAGCTTTTGGGATTATGTAATCAGTGGATTATATGTTGATAGTGTTTGTGTAAAAGTTTTAATTAGTGGTTTCGAGTTATCCTATGACATACGTGAAATTGAGTTATTGAGATGTGCCACCTGCGTATTGTAATGACGTGGCATTTCCGGGATCGGGAGGGGTGTTACATTGATGGTATCAGAGCTTGTGGTTTCAGTATTGAGTATCAGTGGATGCTTGAGCTTAGACCGTGTTCAGATCCTTGGGGAGTATTCTGATGTCAGATGTTAGAGGATTTAATTAACCTAGCTTAGTGTATAACGTTGGGTGATTTATATGTGGTTCTCAATTGTTTCGGTTTGTGCAGATTATTATGGCAGATCAGGGTGAGGGATCCGGTGCAGGTAAGCCAGTGGGCGACGAGTACATCCGCAGATCAGGGCTGTTTGAGGTCTTGACAGAGTTTTACAGACAGCGGCGTGAGCAGGGTCAGAGTTTGGGTCCGAGTCCGGGGCCGGCTGTTCAGCCGACAGTGAAAGAGTCAGAGATTGGTGCTTCATCTTCTACGCGGAGGGGTGGGTCCTTTAAGGGCTTTATGACGGGAAATCCACCCCAGTTCAGAGGTGAGGGTGAGCCAGGGGTAGCTATGGCATGGGAGCGAGAAGTAGAGGCAGCCTTCAGAGCTGCGCATGTGGAGCCGAGAGATATGGTCGGTTATGCGACCTATCTATTGAGGGGAGGGGCGTCTCAGTGGTGGCAGTCTATAGAGTCAGTGATGACATCTTCTGCGGCATCTGCGATGACGTGGGATCAGTTCAGGGTTGTGTTCGAGCTGCAGTACATCCCAAGAGATGAGAGACGAGAGATGGAGCGTCGATTCTTGCAATTGCGGCAGGGAGAGATGACGGTGCAGCAGTACGTGGACCGGTTCAACGAGCACTCCCAGTTTGCGACTCACCACATCATCACCGAGCAGCGAAAGGTCGATACGTTCATTGATGGATTGCGAGCAGATATCAGGGAGTTCGTCGGGATGCACGAGACTCCTACCTTCGCCAGAGCATTAGAGATGGCCCGCATCAGAGAGCGGGAGATAGCCAAGCAGAACGAGGATCCATCTTTTCAGCATCGGCATGCAAGGACTCCTGAGCGGACCTCGAGAGATCGGAGGCATTCTAGAGACGATTCCAGGGAGCGACGTTCGGGTCAGAGTTCGAGAGATAGACGAGACAGAGATAGAGACAGAGACAGAGACAGGGAGCAGAGGTCGAGTGGACCGGGGCGGAGCCAGAGATCAGATCGTCAGAGTCAAAGGCGGAGTTCGAGATATACAGAGCAGAGTCAGAGCAGCGTAGGGCAGAGGCCTCGAGATGGGGGCGATAGAGGAGACAGTCCGGTTGGAGATCGGGAATGCCCGATATGTCATCATTGCCATGGTGGATTGTGTGAGCTCAGGTGTTATCGATGCGGTCAGCGGGGGCATGCTGCCGCCATGTGTATTGTTCCAGAGCCATTGTGTTTTCATTGTGGGAGGCCGGGACATAGAGTGCGAGACTGTCCAGAGTTGAGATCGGTGGTGCGGGGTACGAGTTCTGGTGGGATCAGAGTAGAGCCGTCGTCATCCGGTCGTCGTGGTTCTAGGGTGCGGAGTCGAGTCTTTCAGGCGACCGCAGAGGAAGTTCGAGATGCTGCTGATGTGGTTCCGGGTATGTCTTCTGAGCTTGCTTTGAGTATGTGTCAGTTGTGGGGCAAATTATGAGTCTGTGTCTGTGATAAGCGTAGTGTTCTGTTGTGTGTGACTGCTTCATCGTGTCTGTGATTATGTGGCTCAGTGATAGAGATGTGGAAGGGTTGTGTATGAGTTATATGGGATTGTTATATCTGGGTATGTGTGTGAGAGTGGGATATTCTGTGATATGATGGGTTATTAGAGTTCTGGGGTTGGGCATTGTGTCATATTAGTGGATCAATTTATATAAATATTTATTGCGAATGTGTTTGTGAATTGTGGGATTCAGTGACAGAGAGGCGGGATTGTGTGTATGGGCTGATTGGGTTCGTTATGTTTGGGAAGTATATGTGGAGTCAATGTGTTAAATTCGGGTTTATTGTGATCTGGATTTTTCGAGTTCAGAATTGTGCTATGTTAGTGGATTAATCTTGTGGAGCTATGTGAGCCGTGTGAGTATTATTGCGAATTTTTGTGATGTGTTAGTGGATTGATCCTTCTGATAGCGGATTATCGTGTTGATAGTGGATTTAAATTCTTGTGTGTGCTATCCCTACCTGTGATATTGTGCTTTGCGAGATGCATTTATCTGTTGTGGTGAAAAGAGTTGAGAATTTTGTTGTGATAGTGGATTAATCTATTGAGAGTGGATTTAATCCCTTTATGAGTTTAACCTTGTTTATGAGCTTGCGTTTAGTGATTCGATGGAGATGTCTTTATGTGTTGCTGTGAGTGGATTTGAAGATCTGCTGTGTTAGTGAATGATATGTACAGAGCTATGCGAATATGTGATGAGAAAGAGCAAAGACTGATGGATTGAGATCATGTGCGGACCGAGTGGCTTATAAGGTGACGCCATGAGAAGACCTTATGAATAGAGGATACATCGTTACAGGTATGCGATTTAGAGGATTTAATTGAGTTATTAGTGGATTATCTAACTGAGTTAAAAATTCGATGGGATTAACATGCTTGAGAGTCAAGGTGAAGAGATGTATCATTGATGATTGTAATATTCAGAATTCAAATGCGAATTTGACAGAGTTGTTGAGAATTATATCGAGATTATGAGTCAACATTTCGAGGATTTAATATAAGAGATGTGTGATTGCGAATGAGTTTGCGAGAGATTCCGGGGACGGAATCTTTTTAAGAGGGGAGGATTTGTAACATCCCGTTTTTAGAATTATTGCGTGGATTTATTGTAGTGGATAATTAATATATTATTATTGTGTGGGTCCAATAATAACCCGAGTAGTGGATTATACGTGTCGGGTTTGCGAGTTACGTGGCGTTGAATAATTAATTTAGTGGATTAATTATATATTTGGGTTCGTGGAATTAATTGGGTTAAGTGGATATTAGTTGTGAAAAAGTGGCATCGGGTTCGGATTTAGCGGGTCCGGGCTTTCTATTATTAGAAAGCGTATATATTGTGGATAATCTTGGACGTTCTTCTTTTCCTTATCTTCTCCCTATCCAATTCCAGAAAAGTGTGTGAGTGTGTGCCTGGATTTGAAGCTGCAGCAGAAGAATTGAAGGTTGAGTTGGTTATCTTCTTCATCACCTTTGGGAGTTCTTGAGTTTGAGGTAAGGTTTCATGGATTGAGATCAAAATTTGTGTATATGTGTGTTGCTGAAGTATTGAGAATGGGTTTGGCAATTGGGTGTTGTTTATATATGTATTGGTGTATCTGTTTGGTGCTGAAAATCGAGTTAAGGGACTTCAATCCCTGGTTTCTGCCATGAAAATCGATCAGAGCTGCTGCTGATCTTGCGTGAGCGCGGCCGCGATCGGCCAGGCGCGACCGCGATGCGGGCGCGGCCGAGACCCCCCTGGGCGCGGTCCGCGATCGGGGTGAGGGTAGTCGGGTCGGTTTCGGAGCTTCGGGAATCTGTGGGAGTGTGCTATGGGTCATATATGGTTGTGATAATTGTGTTTGGGTTCTGATTGTGTTCGGTTGGGTTTGTAATAATCTGTAGGAATCTGTGTTAATTACAGGTTCGAGCCGACCGCATTCGGAGCAGCGATAGAGTTCGGGTTTCGGTTGACTTTGGGTATTGGTGAGTATTCGAGTTCTTTTACAAATCGCGCGTAGTCTTCTACGAGTCAGTTATGTGATGTGATATGTGTATATGAGGCAGAGATTTGGCGCAGGTATGAGTTTCTCCACCCTATACGTGTTATATGTGTTTGAGTTGCAGGTGTCCGCGATATGTGATCGCGCAGGCTGACTGTCCCTAACCAGTCACGAGATATGAGGCTGTATATATACGGCAGTGATATTGCCAGGTCGCTCCTGTGCCTATTGAGTAGCTAACCGCTGCTGTGTGCGGCCTGTTAGCTGGGGAACGTGGTCCCCTTTGAGCAGAGATATGTGTTGTGCATCGAGTTGCACCTACGTGTTGAGATATTATTGTGTTGTGCATCGAGTTGCACCTATGTGTTGACATATTACTGTGCTGTGCATGTTATATGTGTTATCGTGCAGAGTCTAACCCTCGAGTACTCACGAGCTTCCGAGCTTACGTATTCGAGTCTACCATGTTCAGGGTATCAGGAAAGAGATTGGTAGCCGGGTTTGCTGAACAGGGAATTGCGGATAATCGAGGACGGTGTATCTGCCTTGCTAGGGATTATGTTAGTGTTAATTATGTTAGCAGCTTTTGGGATTATGTAATCAGTGGATTATATGTTGATAGTGTTTGTGTAAAAGTTTTAAATTAATAGTGGTTCCGAGTTATCCTATGACATACGTGAAATTGAGTTATTGAGATGTGCCACCTGCGTATTGTAATGACGTGGCATTTCCGGGATCGGGAGGGGTGTTACATGATTTCTGTAGTGAAAGCTAGGAAGCATATAGCTAAAGGTTGCGCGTCATACTTAGCATATGCAATAGATGTTAAGTCGGAAAAGAAACCTTTAGCCGAGGTACCGATAGCCTCTGAATTTCCCGATGTCTCTCCCGAGGACACCAATGGACTCCCACCAGATCGTCAGGTGGAGTTTAAAATTGATTTAGTGCCAGGCACAGAACCAATTGCTCGAGCCCCTTATCGAGTTGCATCTGCTGAGATGCAAGAAATGATGAAGCAATTGCAAGAGTTTCTTGACAAGGGACTCATACAACCAAGTTCATCTCCCTGGGGAGCTCCTGTTCTGTTCGTTAAGAAGAAAGATGGGACTCTCCGGGGATGTGCATCGATTATAGGGAGTTGAAGAAGGTAACAATAAAGAATAAATATCCGTTGCCCAGAATAGATGATCTTTTCGACCAACTTCAGGGAGCCAGTTACTTCTCAAAGATCGATCCTAGATCTGGGTATCATCAGCTCAAAGTTCGTGAAGAAGATGTCTCCAAAACAGCTTTTCGTACCAGATACAAGCATTACGAGTTTCTTGTTATGCCCTTTGGCCTTGCAAACGCTCCTGCGGCATTCATGGATCTGATGAATCGTGTTTCTAGACCAATGCTTGATAAGGCTGTTATCGTCTTTATAGACGATGTTCTCATCTACTCGAAAACCGAAGTTGAGCATGTTGTGCATCTTAGAGAACTGCTAGAGTTGCTGCGCAAGGAGCAGCTTTATGCCAAATTCTCTAAATGCGAATTTTGGTTGCGACAGATACAATTCCTTGGACATGTGATATCTGGTGAAGGAATCTCTGTAGATCCTTCTAAAATAGAAGCCATTCAAAACTGGGAAGCTCCCAAATTAGCTACTGAGTTCCGAAGTTTCTTGGGATTGGCGGGATAGTACCATCGATTCGTTAAGGACTTCTCTAAATTAGTTGTGCCTCTTACCTCTCTTACTCGCAAGAACATTCCCTTTATTTGGGAAGAAGCTCAAGAAATCGCGTTCCAAACTTTAAAGGAGAAAATCACCGAAGCACCAATTCTGGCTTTACCCGAAGGCAACGAAGACTTCGTAGTGTTCAGTGATGCCTCATATCAAGAACTCGGGTGTGTTCTGCTGCAAAGAGGTAGAGTTATAGCATATGCATCTCGCCAACTAAAGGATTATGAAAAGAGTCATCCGACTCATGATCTTGAGCTTCCTGATGTGACTTTCGCGTTGAAAACATGGCGTCACTATCTCTACGGCACCAAATGTCAGTTATATACAGATCACAAGAGTTTTAAGTCCATTTTGAGCCAAAAGGAGCTCAATATGCGCCAGCGACGCTCCATGGAACTCATCAAAAACTATGACTGTGAAATTCTGTATCACCCTGGCAAATCAAATGTGGTGGCCGATGCATTAAGTCATAAATCTTACTCCGCCAAATATCTCTATACTCTGACTCATACTTCGTTTTCATCTACTCTGATCGATGAAATTCTTGTTGCTCAAGCCGAAGCCCTTAAAGAGGAAAACCTCAACTCTGAGAATATGAAAGGGCAACTTCAATTCTTAATCGAGAGCCCTCGTGGCTTAAAGCTCTTCAAAAATCGCGTTTGGGTTTCGAAGTTTGTAGATATTCGACAGAAGATTATCACAAAAGCTCATTGCTCGAACTTTTCGGTGCATCTCGGCAGCACCAAGATGTACAATGATCTGAAAGCCGAATACTGGTGGCCCGATTTGAAAAGAGACGTGGGTCAGCATGTCGAGAATTGTGTTACTTTTCGGCTAGTCAAAGCGGAGCATCAGCAGCCTTACGGCAGTCTTCAGCCTCTACCGATCCTCGAGTGGAAGTTCGATCATAGAACGATGGATTTTATGACAAAGTTGCCGACTACGCGAAGACAACACGACACAATATGGGTGATCGTAGATCGTCTCACAAAAGTCGCACACTTTATACCAATTCGCGAGAGCTACTCATTGGATAAGCTGGCTGAGATTTACGAACACAAGATCGTTTCTCGACATGGAGTGCCTCTGTCAATTGTTTTCGACCGCGATAGTCGATTTACTTCAAGGTACTCGACTGCATTGCAAGAAGGTTTAGTCACCTAGATCAGAATGAGCATGGCGTATCATCCGCAGCCTGATGGCCAAAGTGAGCGTACGACTCTTACACTCGAAGACATGCAACGGGCTTGTGTTCTCTAGTTTAGCAGTAATTGGGACGATTACTTGCCTCTAGCGGAGTTTTCTTACAACAACAGCTATCATTCATCTATCGAAGCCTAACCTTTTGAAGCCTTATACGGACACAAGTGCTGAACACCTACTTGTTGGCATGAGCCGGTGAAGCACCAATCGTCGGTCCCGAATTACTTCAACAAACCAACGACAATATTCGTATCATGCGTTAGCGCTTAGGAACCGCTCAATCTTGACAGAATTCGAATCACGACCGACGCCATAAGCCACTGGAATTTCAGAAGGATGAATATGTGGTATTGAATGTCTCACGGATGCAAGGCGTGTTCAGATTTGGCAAACGTGGCAAGTTAGCACCACAATTCATTGGTCCTTTCAAAATCATCGAACGTGTTGGAACTCAATCTTACCTTTCGGATTTGCCAAACGAACTGTCAAATATACACCATGTATTTCATGTCTCACAACTGAGGAAATGCAAAGAAAACGAAAACGAAAAGCGAGCCGATCATTTGAGAGTTACAAGATTAACGAGAAGCTGCAATGTGATGAGCCTGTGGTTCATCTGGAGACAAAGATGAAAAAGCTAAGAAATAGAGAAGTAGGAATGGTATTAGTGCATTGGAGAACTTCTCAATGAATTTCCCAGACCTGGGAATCTGAACAAGACATGAAAGTTCGCTATCCGCATCTTTTGAGCCCTAAGTACTTCGGGGACGAAGTGCAAGCGTGGTGGGCTCATACTATAACACCTTGTTTCTTAATTGTGCGTTTATGTCGCAATTTGCATTTTGATGATGTAATTTGAGAATTTAAATGAAGTTAATTGCTAAATAATGCAATTAAGTAATGAAAATTATTTAACTAAGTTAAATATATATTACAAATCATTTAGTTGAGCAAGTTTAAAGAAATGAAATAAAAACAAGTTTAGGGGTTAAATTGTGTATCTAACAAACTTGAGAAATTTGAGAAAATATAAATACCCCAAGCTGGAATTTAATTGCTCAATTCACCAAGCATTACCCCTGCTCACTCTCTCTATCTTCCACGGCTCAATCATCTTCAACAACAAGAACCCTAAAAATATTTTCATCAAAAGCAAGATTTAAGCCAAGAAAATTACATCAAAAGCATCAAGTATCAAGAATCTATCAAATTTCAAGGTAAATCCAAACTTAAATTGTTTAATTGGTTCAAATAAAGTTTACGGTTCTAGGAATTATCAAGAACACAAATTGATTTCAAAATATCAGAAATTAAACCAAGTCTAGTTTTATAAAGTTGAAATTAGAAGCATGAATGTTATATTTATATCTTTTAAGTGAGGGTATGCTTTGTGAGTTGTATATGTTTGATGGCATGAAGAGGACACCGAAACCCTCACGAGTTTTAGTAATACCGAAACCAAGGAATGCCATTTGGCCTTCGACCATGAGTCGATGTATACACGAGTTTTTGGTTTATCATTTTAAGCTTTAAACCACCTTCAACCTCCCTAATACGGTTGCTGAAACAAAATAAAACATAAAGTGTAGTTTGTGCGTGTGTTACAGATGAATACTGAAACCCTCTAATATACCAAAACCATGCAAGCTTTCGGTATTACCTTGTTGCAGAAACCCCTTAGTTGCTGAAACCTTGAAGCACACTACCGAAACCATTTGCATGTCTAAAGGTTTCGGTAATATACCTAAACCTTGAATAGTACTGAGACCCAAAAAAAACTACCGAAACCCTTAAACCAAATTGTGTCTACCGAAACCTTTAGAAGGTTTCGATACTTTCCACCGAAACAGAAAGAATATATTGATAAGCTCATGATCTCATGCATGTGAATTAAATATGATTAGTGTGCATGTGCCTGTATGATATATATACACACATATATGTATACATAAGTTTATGTAAAAGTGTTGCATGGGTGCTGTATGAGTTTTAATTTTATATATATATATATATATATATATATATATATATATATATATATATATATATATATATATATATATATATATATATATATATATATGGTGTGTGTGTATATATATTTGATTATATATGCGTAAATTAAATAGTTTATGTGCTAATGTAATGGCATTCTTAAATACAATTAAGTGGTCAATGACCAAACTTACATGTATTTAAAATCCACAAAATATTTAGTAAAGAATTATGATTTAGAGTCCTTGAATATTAAGCTAGCATTATTAATTTATTACGTACTCTGTAATATTAATTACAGACACTTTGTTGCACGCACAATATTAATTAAAGCGTAATAGTTCAGTTACGAGTGAAAGCTAAATGCCAGAATATATTAAAGCTTATTTAAAGAGTCAGCCTTCAGAAATAGTGCAAAGCCAGAGTTAAAGTCTAGATAAGCACGAGCAAGCGTTTCAGAGTATTACAAAGCGTTTAACAGTACTGTGAGTAACAGTTATTCTTGTTTGCATGCATTTTATGTAATTGAGACATAATTTGTTTCTATATGCCTTCTTTAGACTTCAATATACTTTTGTGATTGAAGGCGAACACTGTGGTACAGGCCGTGTCCAGCTTAGCCGGATCTTACATCCGATCTATTAATGTGCATAATTTATTGCTATCTGTTTATTATTCTACATATTATACAGCACGTTTTGTTTGAGCGTTTCTTTGTGCATTTCATAAGCATCTTACATTTCCGCAAGCAATTCGGATGCACACCACTATCCCCAAGCATTATGCAGATAGCTAGCCCCGCATCACAGATTGATCATCTGTCAGCAGTAACCCTAGTGGTGACATCTCTTTTCAGTGTATAATGTCTCAATTGTGCAAGTATTCATTCTTGGTATAAGCTTTACAAGCAAGCATGATATTTGAGCAGCCTTTAATAGGCACTTCCTTTTAGCCACATATCTTACATACATCATGAAATTCTGTTAACTCACTAAGCAATTAGCTTACAGTTGCTACTCAATTTTTTTACAGGAAAAGGTATAGAGCAAGCCGGACCATCTTCTTAGGTCTATTGTCTGATCAACCCAGAGGACTTAGCTCACTATTCAGTTTGTGGTATAGTATTGAGTTGCTTTGGGATCTGGGTAGCGGCTTTTATTATTATTTTGATGTAATAGCAACTTAGCTTTGTAACCATGTAGCACGTGTAGTGCATGACTGTACTGTAATACTTTATTTTGAATTTATGCAAGCTCTAGCCTTAATTTTAATTATGGCAATTGTTATTTATTCCTCGGATTATGCTAGCACGTGTTTAAAGCTAGGATGTGACAGGATGATATCAGAGCAATAGTTTGAGGAATTCAAGTGTTAGCAATAACATTTGGACTCAAACTTTTAAGCAAAGATATTAGCTTCGAATATCTAGGCTTTATTTGAACTAAGATAGGCTATGACTTTGCTTTAGGATTTGGGCATAATGGGGTAGAATAGGAATTATACCTATTCTTATACAAGCACTATCTATTTTATTACAGAAAATGTCTGGATCTGGTGAAGGAGCTGGAGGCGGACTCACTCCTGAATAGATCATGCAAATAATGCAAACAATGCTTAATGAAAACAATGAGCGTCAGGCTAAGTTTTTGCACGATCAGTTTCGTGCTCGTGATGAAGCCGAAACTAGGCGCAGAGAAGAATGTAAGAAGAAGCAGCATGATGATACTGGACGCCGTGATGATGAAACTGACGAGGAGGAAGCTCTTGTAGTCCCTCCTAAGGGCTGCAACTTCCATTACTTCAAAGCTTGCGGGGCTCAACCTTTCAAGGGTGCTGCAAACCCTATCGAAGCGCTCGAGTGGATTACTGGCATCGAGCGGATATTTCTTATTAGCTTCTGCACTGAAGAATCAAAATTCAACTTTGCTGCTACACTGTTTGAGGGTAGCGCTGTTATATCATGGAGATCTTAGGAGAACATGCATGGAGGCAACTGGATTAAGTCCCTATCTTGGGATGATTTTAAAGTTATTTTCTTTCGTCAGTATTGCCCGGCTGATGAGAAGAAACGTTTAGAAAAGAAGTTGATGTCTTTTACTCAGGGAACCAAATCGGTGACTGAGTATGAGATTAAATTTACTCGACTTAGCCTACTGTCTGACTACCAAGTTGCTATAGAGGAGCAAAAGATCGACCGTTTTCTTATGGGTCCGCACCCCGAGTATCAAAAGTTTTTGAAGCACCAAAGATACACCAACTATGCTGATGTCGTTGAAGCTGCTCGAATTCTTGAGCAGGATTTTATTCGTGCTGGAGGAGTTCCCAGCTTTGTCTTTCAACCCGACTTGTCCATCTCCGCCTAAGAAGTCACGCACAGGAAGCTACTCTGGATCTTCATCCAAATATTCACCGCAATAGTCTCAATCCCGACAGTTCAGCTCACCCCCGACCTAGAGAGCTCGTTCTTTTACGGTACATTCTGAACCGAGGCAGTGTCACCGCTGCCATAAGTCGCACAATGGGCGTTGTAACCCCAATGATGTGAGATGCTACGTGTGCAACGTCATTGGGCATAGTAGTGAAGAATGTCATAATAGAGTTACTATGTGCAACAAGTGTTTACGCCCTGGACATACTGAACGGGCATGCACACATCCGTTCAGCTTAATTTATTTAAGTGGAGAGCATCATCTGCGACTGCAACAATAACAACACCGACCTCAGCAACATCAACAACAAAGACAAAACCAACCGGCTCGACATAGCACGTCACGCGGATGTTCTAGTCGTCGTAACGAGCCAGCACGAAGTCAGATTCGAGCATTTCAAATAACGGCCGAGCAAGCGAAGGAAATACCAGATGTGGTATCTGGTATGTTTCTTGTTAACTCTATTCCTGCTAGAGTTATTTTCGATTCAGGAGCAGATCATTCTTTCGTATCAACTACATTTGCACCTAAACTTGGAATTTTTCCGACTACTCTACCTGTAATCTTTGATATCGAAACGACTAGTGATGTAAGTGTGTCTACCAATAAAATTTTTCGTGATTGCATCATTCTGCTCGATAACTGCACATTTCAACTTGATCTTATTCCAATGGATTTTCACGAGTTTGACGTCATCGTGGGTATGGATTGGCTTGATCATCATGACGCCAACATTGTCTGCAAGAAGAAGTTAATAGAGCTCACTACTCCAGATGGATGTTGTATTTGCATATATGGTGACAGAAAGAAAGGTGACTTATGCTTGATTTCTGTAGTGAAAGCTAGGAAGCATATAGCTAAAGGTTGCGCGTCATACTTAGCATATGCAATAGATGCTAAGTCTGAAAAGAAAGTTTTAGCCTAGATACCGATAGCCTCTGAATTTCCCGATGTCTTTCCAGAGGACAACTCTGGACTCCCATCAGACTGTCACGTGGAGTTTAGAATTTATTTAGTGCCAGGTGCGGCACCAATTGCTCGAGCCCCTAATTAACTTGCACATGCTGAGATGCAAGAAATGATGAAGCAATTGCAAGAGTTGCTTGACAAGGGACTCATACGACCAAGTTCATCTCCCTGGGGAGCTCCTACTCTGTTCGTTAAGAAGAAAGATGGGACTCTCTGGATGTGCATCGATCATAAGGAGTTGAACAAGGTAATAATAAAGAATAAATATTCGTTGCCCAGAATAAATGATCTTTTCGACCAACTTCAGGGAGCCGGTTACTTCTCAAAGATCGATCTTAGATCTGGGTATCATCAGCTCAGAGTTCGTGAAGACGATGTCTCCAAAACAGCTTTTCGTACCAGATACGGGCATTACGAGGTTCTTGTTATGCCCTTTGGCCTTAAAACGCTCCTGCGGCATTCATGGATCTGATGAACCGTGTTTGTAGACCAATGCTTGATAAGTATGTTATCATCTTTATAGACGATATTCTCAATAACTCGAAAACCGAAGCTGAGCATGTTGTGCATCTTAGAGAACTACTAGAGTTGATGCGCAAGGAGCGGCTTTATGCCAAGTTCTCTAAATGCGAATTTTGATTGCGACAGATACAATTCCTTTAACATGGAATATCTGGTGAAGGAATCTCTGTAGATCCTTCTAAAATAGAAGCCATTCAAAACCGGGAAGCTCCCAAATTAGCTACTGAGTTCCGAAGTTTCTTGGGATTGGCGGGATAGTACCATCGATTCATTAAGGACTTCTCTAAATTAGTTGTGCCTCTTACCTCTCTTACTCGCAAGAACATTCCCTTTATTTGGGAAGAAGCTCAAGAAACCGCGTTCCAAACTTTAAAGGAGAAACTCACCGAAGCACCAATTCTGGCTTTACCCGAAGGCAACGAAGACTTCGTAGTGTTCAGTGATGCCTCATATTAAGGACTCGGGGGTGTTCTGATGCAAAGAGGTAGTGTTATAGCATATGCATCTCGCCAACTCAAGGATTATGAAAATAGTCAGCCGACTCATGATCTTGAACTTGCTGCTGTGACTTTCGGGTTGAAAACATGGCTTCATTATCTCTACGACACCAAATTTCAATTATATACAGATCACAAGTGTCTTAAGTACATTTTCAGCCAAAAGGAGCTCAATATGCGCTAGCGACGCTCCATGGAACTCATCAAAGACTATGACTGTGAAATTCTATATCACCCTGGCAAAGCAAATGTAGTGGCCGATGCATTGAGTCGTAAATCTTACTCCGCTAAATGTCTCTGTACTCTGACTCATACTTCGTTTTCATCTACTCTGATCGATGAAATTTTTGTTGCTTAAGCCGAAGCCTTTAAAGAGGAAAACCTCAACTCTGAGAATATGAAAGGGCCACTTTTCTCAGAATCGCGTTTGGGTTCCGAAGTTTGGAGATATTCGACAGAAGATTCTCTCAGAAGCTCATTCCTCGAACTTTTCTGTGCATCCCGGCAGCACCAATATGTACAATGATCAGAAAGCCGAATAAAGGTGGCCCGACTTGAAAAGAGACGTAGGTCAGCATGTCGAGAATTGTGTTCCTTGTCGGCTAGTCAACGCGTAGCAACAGTAGCCTTACGGCAGTCTTTAGCCTCTACCAATCCCCGAGTGGAATTTCGATCATATAACGATGGATTTTGTGACAAAGTTGCCGACTACGAGAAGACAGCACGACACAATATGGGTGATCGTAGACCGTCTCACAAAAGTCGCACACTTTATACCAATTCGCGAGAGCTACTCATTAGATAAGCTGGCTAAGATTTACATAGACGAGATCGTTTCTCGACATGGAGTGCCTCTGTCAATTGTTTTCGACCGCGATAGTCGATTTAATTCAAGCATCTGGACTACATTGCAAGAAGGTTTAGGCACCAAGATCAGAATGAGCACGGCGTATCATCCGCAGCCTGATGGCCAAAGTGAGCGCACGATTCTTACACTCGTAGACATGCTACGGGCTTGCGTTCTCGAGTTTAGCGGTAATTGGGACGATTACTTGCCTCTACCGGAGTTTTCTTACAACAACAACTATCATCCATCTATCGAAGCCGCACCTTTTGAAGCCTTATATGGACGCAAGTGTCGAATGCCTACTTGTTGGCATGAAGCCGGTGAAGCACCAATCACCGGTCCCGAATTACTTCAACAAACCAACGACAAGATTCGTATCATTCATCAGCGCTTAGAAACCGCTGAATCTCGACAGAAGTCGTATCACGACCGACGCCATAAGCCACTAGAATTTCAGAAGGATGATTATGTGGTATTGAAGGTCTCACCGATGAAAGGCGTGTTCAGATTTGGCAAACGTGGCAAGTTACCACCACGATTCGTTGGTCCTTTCAAAATCATCGAACGTGTTGGAAGTCAATCTTACCTTTTGGATTTGCCGAACGAACTGTTAAATTTACACCGTGTATTTCATGTCTCACAATTGAGGAACTTCAAAGAAAACAAAAGCGAAAAGTGGGATGATCATTTGAGGTACAAGATTAACGAGAAGCTGCAATGTGATGAGCCTGAGGTTATTCTAGAGACAAAGATGAAAAAGCTAAGAACTACAGAAGTAGCAATGGTGTTAGTGCAGTGGAGAACTTCTCATGGAATTTCCCAAACCTGGGAATCTGAACAAGACATGAGAGTTCGCTATCCGCATCTGTTTGAGCCCTAAGTACTTCGGGGATGAAGTGCAAGTGTGGTGGGCTCATACTATAACACCTTGTTTCTTAATTGTGCGTTTATGTTGCAATTTGTATTTTTATGATGTAATTTGAGAATTAAATGAAGTTAATTGCTAAATAATGCAATTACGTAATGAAATTATTTAACTAAGTTAAATATATATTTGAAAACGTAATAGTTCGGTTACGAGTCAAAGCTAAATGCCAGAATACATTAAAGCTTAAAAGAGTCATCCTTCAGAAATAGTGAAAAGTCAGAGTTAAAGTCTAGATAAGCACGAGCAAACGTTTCAGAGTATTATAAAGCGTTTAACAGTACTGTGAGTTACAGTTATTCTTGTTTGCATGTATTTTATGTAATTGAGACATATTTTTCTTCTATATGCCTTCTTTGGACTTCAATAGACTTTTGTGAGTGAAGGCGAACACTGTGGTATAGGCGGTGCCCAGCTTAGCCGGATCTTACATCTAATCTATTAATGTGCATAATTTATTGTTATTCTGCATATTATACAGCTGGCTTTGTTTGAGCGTTTCTTTGTACATTTCATAAGCATTTTACATTTCAGCAAGCAATTCTGATGCACACCAATATCCCCAAGCATTATGTGGGTAGCTAGCCCCGCATCACAGATTGATCATCTGTCAGCGGTAACCCTAGTGGTGGCATCTTCTTTTCAGCGTATAATGTATCAATTGTGTAAGTATTCATTCTGGGTATAAGCTTTACAAGCAAGCATGATATTTGGGCAGCCTTTTATAGGCACTTCCTTTTAGCCACATATCTTACATTCATCATGAATTTCTTTTAACTCACTAAGCAATTAGGTTGCATTTGCTACTCAAAATTTTTACAGGCAAAGGTGAAGAGCAAGCTGGACTATCTGCTTAAGTCTATTGTCTGATCAACCCAGAGGACTCAGCTCACTATTCAGCTTGTGGTATAGATTGAGTTGCTTTGGGATCTGAGTAGCTGCTTTTATTATTATTTTGATGTAATAGCAACTTAGCTTTGTAACCTTGTAGCACGTGTATTGCATGACTGTACTGTAATACTTTATTTTGAATTTATGCAAGCTCTAGCCTTAATTTTAATTATGGCAGTTGTTATTTATTCCTCCACTAGTACAAAAAAGGGCATTTGTCACGCCAAAAAACTGTGGCCATAGACTTTTTGTCACAGTTTTTTTTATTCAAAATGTGACCAAAGGTCGCATCACTTTTCATACCTTATGACTACATTTATTTCGCGTGACTAAATCACATGAAAAACGATGACCATATGCGAAAACTGTGACAATATGGTAGTGGATTTTGTAGTTATAGTTAATCAATTTTCGGTAACTATGAACATTAATTACTTTTAGTCACAAGTTTTTTCTGAAATCATGACCGTTAGTTATATTTAAACACGCATAAATAATTAAACTGTGACACTAACATTCTTATAGAGACATAATAAGAATTACGCTATGATCATTTGATACATTTAGTCACGCATATCAAACTAAATTGTGATCATTAGACACATTTAGACACATATATAACAGTTAAACTATGATTATTAGGTACATATAGCCACACATAAACAATTAAATCGTGACCATAACATTATTTTAGTGACATGATATTTTGTTTATTCAATACTATTGTTTAAATTTAGTTACACATAACAAATTAAACTGTGACCATAAAGTACTTTTTTTTTAAAGTGTGACCATATATTACTTTTAGTCATACATTATTAAAAACAATGTGACCATAAGATACTTACAGTAATAAGAATTGCTTAATTTTAGCCACGCAAACCAAATTAACAGTAACCATTAAATACTTTCAGTGACAATGTTTTTATTTTGTCATGAAAATTTGTGACTATTAATCACATAAAACAAAATAAATTATGACCATAAAATAATTATACTCACAGTTTGTTATTTTAATATTGATTAATGTTTACTTATAGACACACAAAAGATATTAAAATGTGCCCATTATATATTTATAGCGACATGTTTTTTTGTAAATTATGATCAATAATTACTTTTATTCATTTAATGTGATATAAACCGTGACCATAAATACTTATAGTCACGATTTTGTCTTTTTTCATAACCCTTTGTTACTTATAGCCTCACAAAACTAAATTAGTCGTAGTCATAAAATACATATAGTCACAGAATTTTTCTATTATCATAACCACTGGTTGCTTTTAGTCACACAAAGTAAGATAAGTCGTGTCCATAAAATACTTACAGTCACAATATTTTTATTTTCATAACAATTTGTTACCTTTAGCCACACAAAACAAACTATTATGTGATCATAAAACACTTATAGTCACAATATTTTCCTTTTATCATAGCAACTACCTATTTTGAGTCACGCAACACAATATGTATCGTGATCATAAAATACCTATCGTCACAGTTTGGTTTCTTTTCGTGATTAGTGTTTACTTTTTGACACACAAAACATATTAAATTGTGACCATTATATATTTATAGCGACATGCGTTTGTTTTTATTATGATCAATGATTACTTTTAGTCATTTAAAGTAATATAAACTGTGACCATAAAATACTTATAGTCACATTTTTTATGTGTTTCATAACCCTTTGTTACTTATAGCCTCCCATAACTAAATAAGTCGTAGTCATAAAATACTTATAGTCACAGAATTTTTCTTTTATCATAACCACTAGTTTCTTTTAGCCATATATAGAAAAATAAACTGTGACCATAAAATACTTATAGTCACTAATTTCTTTCTTTTTTCAAACCAATTTGTTACCTTTAGCCACACAAAATAAAATAATATGTGATCATAAAATACTTATAGTCACAATATTTTCCTTTTATCATAACAACTAACTTTTTTGAGTCACGCAACAAAAAATATATCATTATCATATAATACTTATAGTCACAATTTGGTTTATTTATCGTGATTATTGTTTACTTTTAGACACACAAAAGATATTAAATTGTGACCATTATATATTTATAGCAACATGTGTTTTTTTAATTATGATCCATAATTACTTTTAGTCATTTTATGTAATATAAACTGTGACCATAAACTATTTGTAGTCACATTTTTTTCTCTGTTTCATAACCCTTTGTTATTTATAGCCTCACAAAACTAAATAACTCGTAGTCATAAAATACTTATAGTCACAGAATTGTTCTTTTATCATAACCACTGGTTGCTTTTAACCACATAAAGTAAAATAAACTGTGTCCATAAAATACTAATAGTCACAAATTTCTTTCTTGTTTCATAACAATTTGTTACCTTTAGCCACACAAAACAAAATAATATGTGGTCATAAAATACTCATAGTCACAATATTTGCCTTTTATCATAACAACTAGCTATTTTTAGTCACACAACGTAAAATATATCGTGATCATAAAATATTTATAGTCACAGTTTGTTTTTTTATCGTGATTAGTGTTTACTTTTAAACATACAAAACATATAAAACTGTGACCATTATATATTTATAGCGACATACTTTTTCTTAAATTAAGATTAATGATTACTTTTAGTCATTAAATGTAATATAAACTGTGTCCATAAAATACTTATAGTCATAGTTTTTGTTTTTTTTTATAACAACTTGTTACTTTTCGCTATACAAAACATAATAATTCGTGTGCATAAAATGCGTATAGTCACAATATTTATCTTTTTTCATGACAATTAGTTACTTTTAGTCACACAAAACTATATACATCGTGATCATAATATATATATATAGTCATGGTGTTTTCATTTTACCATAATAATTTGGTGCTTTTAACCACGCCATTAAAACATCACCATAAAACAATTGTGTCCACTCATTAATTTTAACCATACAAAACATCATAAAATGTGACCATAAAAATAAAAATATACAATAAACTGAAATAAAAAAGAAATATTTATAAGTCTTAATGTAAAATTCATACAACTGTAAATTCGATAAATAGTTTTCTTAAAACAATGTGTCATCCATAACACATTACCACACATTGAATCAAATTTAGTTGAACAAGCTTTGTCTCTCAACTAATGAGAATTAAAATTGCTCCTGGTTCGCTTCTTCATCCCCTCTATTGTTGTGTATCTCTTTTTTCTTTTCTTAGGCTTTTGCATTTCATTCTCTTGATCTGAAGATACTAAGTCCTGTCATAATAAAATGTGTTAAACAATGGATTGAAACAAACATGAATAATGTTATTCATACAATTGTTTTAAAAAAAGAAATAATTTAATGAATAGGAAAATTGGTTGAGAAACAAAGGTACCTTAAATGTTACAAGGTCTTTTGGCCAAGCCACGAAACTACCTTGTGCATCCTCAACGGTTTTCATATCACCAGCTGGGATAGGTAAAAAGGCGGCTGGCTTTATGGATTGATCCACGGAAACTCTATAGCAATCATCTTCGATAGGAACTCCATGTAGTGTTTGTCTTTCTAACGAATAGTACACAGTACCGCATGCAACGATGTTGCTCACATATGGATTTGACAGTTTACAAGTTCTTGTCTACAAATATATATTGCATATAACATATAGAAACATGTCAAAAACATTATAATTTTAAACTAACCGTATAGAAACATGTCAAAATACATACTTTTGGAAGTTCTTGAACTTCTACCGGTGATGCACTTTGTGAGTCAACACGAGATAACTTCACAACATTTGGACACTCAGGCATAGATGCAACAGATATTTTACTACTTTTCAAAGTTTCCTGAAATAATGTAATTGAACAATTTAAGGAAAAACAAAGAAAAATTATAAGAAACATATTAATTTACTAATTTACCACACTCTCGTCTGTTTTACTTAAAGTTCCAAATGGCTTCACCATATTTGAGTTCTCAACTTTTGACAATATTTTACTTGAAGAATGCTGGCTATTTGGTATCGATTTCTGAGATGAAAATTCAATACACAAAATGGTAATAAAAATTGAAAGAGAAGCAATAAAAATTTTTTAAGAAGCACCTAAAACTAAAAAAAACTAATAATAATTGCAAAATAAACTATTAAAATAGCTAAATGCTATAAAAATAAATAATTTGAACTTACTTGTACCGGAGACACGTCGTTTGATGTATTTGAGAAATTTGGTACTGTCAATCCTTGTGTCAATCCTTGAGATGAAAGATGTTGCATCAATGCATGTAAAGTTGTGGACAAATCCTGAACTTCTTTATCTTTTGACTCCCGTGCACGTCTTTCATCATCTAGTGCACGTCTCTCATTTTCTAGTTCTTGTTGAAGTTGAGCAATCTGTTCTTTTGATGAACCTTTGGTTCGAGGAAGATGCCAGTACTTGGTTGCAGTAACTCCCAAGCCAACCCCTTTTAAAAATCCACTATGTTCTTTGCCAAAGACAAGTGTGAGGGCATCCGTGCCTTGATCAAGCTTGATTGATCCTTCTTCAATCTGCTTTTCCTTTTCGATCTATTCATAAAATTATGGAAAATAAATGTAGTAAATGTGTAGCTTTTTCAAATTATTTGGATATAAAACAGCAAAACATGTCAATCGCAGCCTAAAATCAAACACCTAGATAACGTGTCAAACGATTTATCCCATATATAATGGATTAATATCGAAAGCTTATTCTGTAAATAGTGTGAAAAACAATAAACATTGAAGTTTCATAATACTTACTAATTTTTATGCCACATCCTTAAGATCGTTATGCTCGAATTCTCCATTACCATCTTCACGTGCTTTCCTCCAAAAGAAAGACCGCGGTCGAGCTTCACTTTGCCAAGTTCTTTAGCTTTTATCTCGTAATTATAAAAAAATGTCACTTTTAAAATCCTAATTATAACAGACCAGCTTTATAGCATTAGTAAAAGCATCAATTGACTAACAAAATGTTCAAGCTTTTATAACTACAATTTAACTTACTAATTTTTCTCTTAGTCCCGCGTATCCTGACCGTCCCAACTTATGTGGGTAGGTAGACTTTGATCGTGCTGATTTTCCAGCTTCCGACATGACCTTCCAACACAAATTGGTTAAGTAAATAATGAAAATAAAATTATTATGAAGATAATTAACAATTAAAAATTGTAACCTTGAATTCTTGGGAATGTCTGATTTCTACGAATTTGTCCCAATCATCTTGTTCAATAAACGTACGATATCGTCTTGGAACTTTCTTTAGTTTCTTGGATTTACCCAAGTTGGGCAATATATACTTTTGATACATATTTCTTCTAAAAGTACGTAGAAGTTCACCAAGACGAGACATTACAAACTTTCTCCTACATTGGTCGATTTCATAATATCGCTGCATTATAATAGCTTGTATGTCAATAAATATGTAATCATATATAAATAAACTATAAAATTAAATATATTTGACTAAAAATAATAAGTCATACCGTTATTTCATCCCATAACTTATCTTTCACTTCTACTGTAACCTTTTTCCATGTAATGTACTGAAGTCCGACTACTCGTCGTACCAGGTCACCTAAAAAACTTGAAAATTCTGATTTATACTTACCCGTAAATCTACCCAAGTCATCAAACCGTATTGTATGTTTTCTACCACCAGACTCCTCAAAAGCTTTAAACATCTTTGGTATTCGTGTTAACCCTCTAACCTTAGCTTTATTTTTATTTCCTGACTTTCGTTCTTGAGTTGGTTGTATTGCTAGTTCGGGATTCTCTTGATTTAACATCACATCACCTGTTAGAAATGTGGTTTATAAAAAAGTATGAAGGAGACCAAAAAAACCAACCAATATATTACACCAGATAAAATTGTCATATTTTATGTATGTATACAATATTTTAATTAGAAACGATAGATTACCTGGATTAATATGATAATCTGCACCATCAGAACCGCTATCAGAATCATATAGTTCGCTTGAATCAGTAGACATGTCTTCATCGTCAGTGTACTCCTCGACTTCATCGACTTCATGTTCGTTGTCATCCATGATAATACTTCATTAATTGAACAAAACGTGTTAGAAACTATATTTATGAGTACCAAGATCAAGATTTACCAATTAGATACACTATTATAGGTTATTACATTTTGGTTCTAACTGCTGTGATCTTTCCTTATCTTTCCTTATGTTGCTGTCTTTTGGTTTTGTTTGTGACCATTTAAATACATTTGCACATACTTATGCCCAGTTAGAGACTCGGGGTGGGCTGCTGTGTAGTGGACAACTGGACAGATACATGACAGACAGAAGCCAATAGCACGCAGCAGCAAGGCAAAAGGCATATGGACTTAGGCCAATGACTAAGCCTATGTGTCGTGTCATTTTAATCCCTCTGTTGGCTGCTGTAACATGTATTTGATGCTTTATAACTACCACAATACACATCAGTAATAATGATGATTTAGCTAACAAATTTATATGCTCCACAATATTATACGTAATACTCTTAATCAAAATCAACTGCAGTATATTAGGTTCTACATTTTAGAGTTTATTACAAAAATATAAATAGTAATTGGATATTAAGGGTATATATAGTATCTCCTTCAACTGATTTCATTCATTCATAAACTCGCTTGAACGTGCCATCAAGAGCTCCAGCTGCAAGAGGATAGGATCTTTAGGCTGGGCACGAAAGCTGCATTGATTTGACTTCTTTGCTTCTGCTATTGAAGCGAAAAACCCCAAGAAAACTTTATCTAGACACACATGCATGCAAGGGACTCCACTCTGAGACTTAATAAGTCTCGGAGTTCATCAAAAATATGTGACAGCAGTAGCAACACACTATTCACAGCAGGACACACTCTAATATTTGAGGGGTTAAAACATGAAATTACCTAGAATAAAGCTTGGATTCTTAAAGATATCACTTATATGCATTATTACTAGTGTATGCATATCTATACTCCTTTATAAAGCATTTAGGAATAAGTCTTAAAACAACTATAATTGCATAAAGTACAAGTTTTTAAAGCAGGGGTCTTAATTTTAAGAGGTACAATGCTAAGTCACAGAAATCGCTAGGCATGCCACGATCTGCGATCTGGATCGCGTGTACCGAAACGCGGTACAAACGCGTTCCGTACGCCTCATGGAACGCGTTCCAGCGCCTCTTCCTTCGCGAACCAAATCGAAAGTCAAATCGTTCCGTGTTGAGGGTCAATTCGTTCCCATCGTTCTTCAATTTGAGATTGGGATCGCGTTTTGGCCGATTGGAACATGAAACGAATCGATTGCTGATTGGAGCGGGAAATAGGAAACCAAATCAACGATTCATTCCATTTGACTCTTCGATTCTAGTCGATATCGCCTTCCCAATATCATTTATTATTTTAGGAAACCAAAATCAAATACAATGATGCTAAAATTCTGCCTTCCCAATATCTATTTATTATTTCAGACCGTATTCTGCTCGATTCTGTTCTGCATTCCCTTCTATTTCTTTTTATCTTTTAAACAAAAATGGTGTTTGAGAGTTTGAGACTTTGAGGCAGTGAGCTTCTTTTATTTATGTTTCGTTTAAGTATGTTTAGAAGATGTTTATTTGAGATTTTGAAAGTATTAATATTAATATATTATGAAGTTTGGTAATTTGGTATTTTGGTTGATACTTGATACTTGTAGATTTATAAAAAGTATATAGGAAATTAATACTATTATGGATTGGGTACATCGTACAAAGTTATATGGTACATCATACCGAAGCGATCCGGAATGAGACTACCCCCCTTCGTACCGAATTTTAGAAATTAGCAAACCGCGTTCCCGTTCCCTGTTCCCGTACCGGAGCGTTCCCCGATCCATGTGACTTAGGTACAATGAATTAATGCATAAGTACAACACATACATTACTAAAGAATTTAGGTTTTATATAACAATAAAAGGGCTGATGTGGATGATGATATTTCCTTTCTGTTTTGGACAGCAACAATCCGATTATTGGGATGTTGTTTTGTTGATTTTGTTTTCTAATTTACAGCACACAAAATACACTAATTACTTGATTTTAATAGACTATTGGGGGCTTCTGCTACTAGAATTAAACCAGTCTGTGGCTCAACTTAATGTCGAGTCACCGATTCAACATCACGCACACACAAGAGATTCTGTTTTGCAATCGAATTTGAGGGATGTTGAGCTGTCATTGCTGCTACTTTCATGCCCAAACACACACAACTTAACTATATTTGTATGCATACATGTTAAGGTATATTGTATGTGAGTTGAGGGACTTTATATGCGAGTTAAGGAATATTGAATAGCCGACTTACGGACTGATTAACGCTGTTGGCTGTATTGACTCACACATAACACGTAGCTAATCTATATTATGATTGGGGCCTGCTGAGTTATTGAACAAAGAACACTTATGAGACTCATATTTGAGTCTCGGACTGCACTCACACACAAACACTGGTCGCTCCTTTCACAGCACACACACATGCATATTCTATATTACAAATTACATTGCAGATATAAAGGGATAAATGGCGAATTTGGATGTTCAATTGATCAATTAATCAATAAATTCCATCAAGTAACTCAGAATTAAAGGGATAAATGGTGAGGGTTCCTCTGAAACTTCTAAACAGGAGGCAAGACCTTCTGAGAAAGCAGAGGAGCCACTAATGAAAGCTAAAATCATTCTAATTCAGTAGTTCTTTTTCCAACGCTTTCTTGGTTGTATGTTATAAACTGATCATCATATTAGTTTTTATATGTCATTTGCATCTAAAATTAGAGTTTAACATATGTTTAATGGTAATAGTACTCTATCCATATGGTTCTATCTATCTTTTTTATGTAAAGTGGATCGAATTCCTTTTTTACAACTGAAAATAGTAAATGATGTTAAACTCTGTCAAGAAATAGCAATGAATGATGAAATAATTATAAATGTTTGATGTTTTTAAAGGATTTTGGATGTGTTGCAAAAAGAATCATTGAAATCCAACATTAAATGAAAGTTCATTGCTATTTTAAAAAAACTTTTGGTATGATAATTCCCAAAGGTATAAAATATCAATGAATGTTGAAATGTGTATATGTATTTGATACTTTTAAGGATTTTAGAATTGTTACAAAAAGTCTCGTCAAAATTGGACGTCAAATGAAAGTTTTTGTTGTGTTGTGAAAGTTTATCGATAATTGGCTTAATATGAAAGATCATTGCCATAGTACGCAATTTCAGTATATTAAATTGCTATTTTGTGCAGATTCTGCACAAATCAGAGAGTTTCTATTAAGATGTGATCAATGCTTAACTTTAATTTCATGTTAGCTTAACTTTTATAACTGGTCTTTCTTAATTATGAGATCTTTTACGTTTCACAAAAATTTTAACATTTATCAAATGATCTATGCATAAGATAATTGCATGAATTGAATTTCTCTTATTTATGTGTCTGTCGAATACTCTATAGGTTTCAATTCTCAATTATGTCTATATGTCAAGTTCCTATACTTGTGATGTTTGCATTTGATTATTGTTATAATATTTTGAAGTTACTTTACTTGAATGTGTTGGATAAAACCTCTATTTGTGGCTCTCACTACCTTTACTTGAATGTAATATTTTTATAGAAATGGTGTTTTTACAAGATTTTTAAGGAACGCTTCATTAGAAACGACTCAATTTGATAATTTGTTGTCACATCATGCAATTTCAGCAAAGTTGATTGCTATTCTGGGTAGATTTTTTGTAAAAAAAACCAGAAAGGGTTATTCGGGTTATGGGTTAAGTGCATAAGCTAATTAGTCATGTTTTTTTACATAAGATTGAGTTTTGGTTCCTATATTATTGACTTGAGTTCATAACGTAAGTTGTTAAATTTGTTTGGTTAAACTTTATAGCAGATATTAAGACCCGTGGGACTATTGGAGCTACCAAAAGGGACAAAAACAGGGAGTGATGTTGCTGTTGTCCATACTCAACACTAGACTAATTTATGGCTTGTTTAAATGGTTAAGGTGCTACTGTGATGTTTTTGTTTTCCAGCAACAAAAGTGATGTACATAGATAGAAGGATTAAGGGTATATGTGAATCTCGGTTCTTTTCTCCCTTGAACAGCACACAACTTAACTAATATATATTACAAGAAAGGAATAATGGGGTGTTGGGTGTTGTTTAAAAATTCGAGATTCACACAATTTGTGAATCTCGGTTCTCCCATGCTGTACATACACACTCACACTACACTGCATATTTTAACTTTCTGTTTTTCTTTAACTCCAGCAACATTTTCACAAGTTTAAAAAGGGGTTTGATGCTTCTAAATCATGCATAAACACACACAAATCTTTTTAAGTTTTGGCCGAAGGCCATATGGCCTTCTTGGCCCTCTTTTTCGACAAAAAACAGAACAAAAAATCGAAATGAAATAGGGACAGCAGCAAGGTTTAATAATCTCAGAACATAATCTTAAATTTTGGAATTAAGATCTCAAATTGGTAAGAAAATCAATTAAACTCATAACTATAACATGCATGCTATGTATTTTATATTTGCAACACTAGACTTGATTTAATTTTGATGTTTTAGAAGCTGAATTTGCAGCTCATAAACTTCCAGAATCGTATCCTCTAATTAATGAATGCTATTACGTTCTAAAGGTATACATCAGGCCCTCAATGTAGATTTTTGGGTCTTTATACTTTATGTGGTCATGATACAATGTGTTAGATTGTGAAACATGAGAAATGTTATCTTCATCTGGCATTCAATTATTCTATAGTATAAAAAATAATTAATCAAGAAAAGTGTTTATCTGGTTCTTAATTTTTTGCTTCAAGTTACCTGTTTCCTAGGCAAGGCTTTAGTAACACATTGCACATTTCTTGTCTATTTGACATTGCCTCAAACTGTAAATTTTGATGCTTGACTTACAGTCAATTTAATAGGATATCTAATAATTAGATTAATTTTGTACTGTTGGGAGGCACATTGAGCGGTGTAACACATTCGAGTAATGTAGGTCATGTATGGTGATCAGGTCTGATGAAACAAGGTTTAGTAACTAAGTTATGGTAATATGTGTGTTTTCGTTAAATCATACTCCAAAACTATTAGAGATGTTTAAGCTTGGTATGGCGACTGGCATCTTATGTTATATACATGTGTGTGTGTACTTTTGGCTTATTATGTGCAATTTCTTGCAGTTCATCCAGTGCTGCCAAAAACCATGGCTGAGGTTGATCTGTCTATGGCTTTCAAATTTACTCATTATCGATGAAGGGTATTATTATGGACATTGTGGCTCACATTAGAACACCTTAAAAACTATGTGATAAGTCAATCACTCAATCAGTCAATTGTCGTCTATTTCTAGGATTCTCAGAATTCATGTACAACAAGCTACTTATAGAACAGAAACACAAAATAATTCAAAAATTGACGGGAGTCTCTTGTAAATTTAAGATTCACAGTAGCTCATTTCTCTTTAATGGGACAAAGTATTCTTTGTAGTTTTATATCAGTACAACAAGCTACTTATAGAACAGAAACACAAAATAATTCAAAAATTGACGGGAGTCTCTTGTAAATTTAAGATTCACAGTAGCTCATTTCTCTTTAATGGGACAAAGTATTCTTTGTAGTTTCATATTTGAATTCACATAGGTTGGATCTCTGTCCACCCACAGTGAGTTCCTAAACCCACACAGCACACCCATAGAGATCGTCACATTTTTTTTTTTTTTTGCATAGAAATGTATGAATTATGTGCATGAATGAAAACATTGGGGGTGCCAATCGGTATGTGAATTCAAATATGAAACGAACCTGGTATCCACACCACCAGGACTACCGATCGCAAAGATAAACAAGAACGAGAGGAATTATAAAAACTTACAGAGATTCAGAAATTGAGCCCTCAATCGCGTACCAGAAGACCCTCACCAAGCAGCGCCCAAATCGTTTGAGGAACCGGTAGTGTTGATTTTCAGATTTTGTAGAAGGGAATCCGCTTTTGATGGAGAGAACAGTACTCACGTTCAGATTTTTAGGAGAGAAGATGATAACATAAATCAATTTTGAAAAAGCAATGTTTTAGGTATTATGTTTCTAAACTACTGTATATCTCTATCTATGTACAACTTTTTTATTTTTAAAATAAAAAATACAACTTTTTATTTTTAAAATAAAAAATAAATACAACTTATTATTATAAAAATTAATGGATAAATACATTTTATTATTTTAAAAAGATAAATACAACTTTATATTAAAATGGGTAAATGACCAAAAATAGTAACAAGTTTTGACATTTTTATCATTAATAGTAACATTATTTATTTTTTTATCATTTATAATAATAACTTTTTATTTTTCTATCCATAATAGTAATTGGTGACCTGCAAACTTGTTTAGCAGGTCACCAACAACTTTTCAGTTATCAAAAATAGTAACAACTTTTTATATTTTTATCAATCACAGAAACATATCAAATTAAACCAATTTATGTTTCAATTTATTTAATTACATTACTATTATCTTTAGTGAGTATTTTGTTAGTTTCATTAAATTTATTTATTTACAATTTTTTTTTTTTCATAACCTTATAAAATTTTTAATATATATTATGAATATTTATTTACGATTAGATAGTATTTGATTATTTATTCACAATTGTATATAATATGAACGAAAAAATACTACGAATGATTAAATTTATTGGTTGATTAAATTATTAATATTGCGTTGGGGCAATGCTATGACGATTATTGGATGAACACGTGTCGGGGTCGAGTATACATGTCACCGGTTTATAATTCTAGCAGATTATTAATAATTAGGAGACCACGGAATTAAATGAGAATATTGATATTAATTATGAAATATTGATAAATGGGTCGAGTATCGGTATCGAACTCGCGTTATAAACGATATGTTTATATGTATAACACGTTATACTCTTTGCTTCAATTTCATTCATTCGAAAACAATTGAGAAGTGTTGTGTGTGTTTATAAGAGCGAACAGAAGGAAAAAAACCGCAACAGGGTTGAATTGAGCTGTGGATTTTATCTTCAAAATGGCTTGGGGTGTTCTTTAACTTGGGAAGGTAAGAAACCTCTAATTTAAATTAGTTGATTTATAGTTTTTTGTAAATAAAAAATAAAAAACATGATTGGGTCGTAGTTTTTCAGGAAAAAACTAAAACTTGAATGGTTTGTAATCAGTTTTGTTTGGAATTTACTAAAAAGCCAAACAATTTGTAATTTTTTTTAAATAAAATAATTATGATCCATTTAGATTGGAAAAAACTAAAAAATGCAATTTTAATTTTACTAATTTACTAACTTAAGTTAATCACATTAAATTTTGATTTTAAGTTTTTCTCATTAATGAATTAATATTAAAGTAGATATTACAACACATCAAATTAATGTTTACCTAAAATAAATATCTATTATTATCGATGTTGCAAAAATTGGTGACTCGGGATACTGCCGCTACGACTTGAACCTGATCGGACTAATTAGGCGGTGGAAGTCAAAGTCGGTCCTAGGCGGCTCTAGGCGGTCAAAATCAAGGTTAAAATCGGCGTTGAATATGGATTCGGTGAGGAAGAAGAAGGATTAGAGAGAGAGATATGTGTACCTTGTGATGTCCAGAGTGAGGCCGAGAGAGCGACGGCAGCCAGCAAACAGAGGGCAGCGACGGCAAAGGTGAGAGCAGCGACCGAGAAGGAAAAGGGAGAGCGGAGGGAGAGGAAGCGTCTGCCGGAAGGAAAGCAGTGCAGCAGAGAAGGAAAAGCAGAGCAGCAGAGGGAGAGGAAGCGACCGAATGTTTAAAAGTAAAAACCCTAAATAAGATTTATATATTTATTTAGTAATTATAATTATTTATTCTATTTTTAATAAATTAATTAATAGAAAATCCTTTAATATTTAATATATATATATATATATATATATATATATATATATATATATATATATATATATATATATATATATATATATATATATATATACTAATCTAAATCAATTAAATTTAGGTTGTTACCTTAAAATATTTAAATGATTAACCTTGAGTTCTAATTATAAAATATTATTAATTATTATTTAATCGTTTTTTAACTAACCTACATGTATATCTTATTATTTTTGAACATGTTACATATGTAATTCTAAAATTTACAAACTAAAATTTCCAATCCGACTAGTCCCTGACTAGTCCCCGCCTAGGCCGACTACTCCCTAGTCCCCAGTCGGCCGGCCGACTCCCGCCTAGCGATTTCTACAACATTGATTATTTTTATCCTTAATGAACAAAATTAAACTCAAATGTAAAACTAGATTTAAATGTAGAAATGTGGTAAATAAAGTTAAATTTTCTGTTAATTATTTTGCTAACAAAAGTTAAAAATTAGCTGATAAAACTTGAAATGTGAATATGATAAATTTTGGTTATTAATTTTCAGATATTCCACTTTTTATATTTTATCATTTTCAAAATATATATACACATTCACGTAATGAAAACTGTTTGTATCTCACACTGATATTTCATATTTGAAGTTAATAAAAATTAAAAGAAACATTCTTTTGCAAGCACGTATTATGATTTTTAATGCTATAATATAATAATATTTTTCATGTAATATCAGGCAACTAACTATTTTTTTTATCTTTAATTTAAATAGATTTAAATTTTTTATTTTAATCATATATAAATTTTATAATAATTTATTAAAATATAAAAAATTATGTATTTTCTAAACCAACCCTTGTAATACATGGTGTCTAACCTAGTTGTGGTAATATATAAAAAAAATTACCTACTTGAGACTAATTAAAAACTACATGACAAGAATAGAACCCAAGACCTCAAGTTTAAAAATCATAGTTGTTACCCACTAAGCTAGTTACCTCATTCAATAAATATACACAAATTTAATTACTTATTATCTAAACGAATAAACCTAATATAATCAACCTAATACATACGGCCATTCCTATTTCAGCTAATAAACCCAGACCCCTCTCCACCGTCCCCCACTCCGATCAACCACCGTCCCCCACTCCGATCGACCACCGTCCGCCACTCCGATCGACCATCGTCACATTCTCGCTGCTGACCACAGACCCCCTCTCCGATCGACTACCGTACCCCTCTCCGATCGACCACCATCTCTACTCATTGTCGCTGCTGACCACAAACCCCCTCTACGATCGAATTCACGGGTATGTTATTTTCTAATTCATAAAGTGTTCATCGGTCAATTTCATAGTCAAATTTATGATTGATTGATTATGTTTTTCCAATTGATAAAGTGTTCATCGATCAATTTGAGACTCCCCTGTATGCTATTTGGTATTGTTGCTGCTGGCTGTTATTTTGAATATTGCTGTTGTGCTTGCTGCGAAACATATTGTTAGCCCAATGATATTATTGTCATTGTTTATGAATAAGTATTACTACGAGATATGTGTTGATTTTAGATGAGGATTTAGATTAGTAGTTTCATTAGGATATGGATTATTGTTGGGAAATCTTTATTAATATGTCTAGGGAGTTGTAGGGGATAATGCTTAATTTTATAGCAAGTGAGTATTTAAAATAAGCACCATTGGGGATAGGGAACTAAGAAATTGATGTTTTTTACATGGGCAGTGACACTTTCATATCATTGCATGATATATGCTTCCTGAATTAGGATTCCATGTAACCAATACTGCAATCAACTTTTGCATCCATAATGGATGGAAAGTAGGAAAGCCAAACCTGTCATCCACTATGCATTGAAAGTAACAGTATGAGTAGAGCTATATGTCACCTCCATTCCAGAATGGACGTTGACCCACATATCTGGTTCAAACAATGTTGAGAGCTTTCGCATCATCTGAGACTCAGGCTCACTAAAAGGGCCAGTCCCTGGATTCTCTTCATGTGGATCATAATCCTAAAATACAAGAGCCAAGATGAACCTTGTAACAGAGCATGATAACAAAAATCTTGATATGTCATGTGTTATGCTTATAAGCTAGAAAAACAATATGAATTCAAGAAGTTGTTTTGGAGCTGTCCGTGATGCCACATAAGATATCTTTTTTTAATAAAAAAATTTTATCTCGTTCCTTTTGAGTTCAAAAACTGGTATGTGCTACTGACAATTTCTTCTGGTATGTTTGAGATTATCATGTCCAAGTTATTTAATAATGTACAAAACACACACACATATGTATCTAATTTATGGCCGAAGGCCAAATGGCCTTCTTGGCCCTCGTTTTTGACCAAAACAGAAGCAAACATCACATGGACTGCAACCTATATAATTTTCTGATTTTTTATTTCAATGTTGGAATTTATGCTTCAAATTGTTAAGAAAATCAATTAAACACATAATTCAAACATGCATGTATTTTATTTGATGATTGAAACTCCTAATTGATCATCAATTTTGAAGATTGAAGCCTTTTGAATGTATAAAAAAATCAGCAACCGTAACATACATATATGAACACAATGCATGAATTAAAGCATGAGATTACCTTGTAATCTTGTAGGAACTTGCTATTCAATGCTTGTTTTGTTGAATTTCAACTTGAAACTTACAAATTGATGATGCGTTTTGATGAATTTAGAGAGGAACCGTGGGTTTTGTTGATAGAGAAACTCTCAAATTCTTTGATTTGTGTAAAATGAGCAGACCATTGTTAATTTGGGTATTTATATAGAAAATTGAAGGTATGATGTATGTATCTCACTGCTAATACTTTGTAAAAAATATTAATCTTCATATGTACGGTTGATTTCTTTCTTGGCTTGTATGATTTGTTTGATAATGATTGAACTCACTCCTAATAAATGTTATGAGATAGTGATCGACAAAGTATCAAATTCCATCACTGGTTTCCTCGTGTTGTATCTATAGACAAAGTATATACTTTTACGTGCACATTTCTTTCTATTTCTCTTTTCCAAAACCCCTAGCCCCCATTTCATCTTCTCTCTTCCTCGGTCGACTGTGCACACCACCGCCACATCGTCGCTAACACCACCGCTAACACATTAGGAGCATTGTTTTATTTGGTTTTGGGTTTGATCTTTGTTGGTTTTAGCATTTTAGTTCAACAGTTTAGGTTTATTTTTAGCTGTGTATCAACTTTTGTTTTACCTATTTTGCTTCATGGTTAAAACATTTATATACTGCTTTCTTTTGTGGCTTTGCAATTGTGTAGTTTCATATGTATAGATTCAAGCTCTTTTCTTACAACTCATTTATGAGGCTTTTATAAGACTATCAATATAATTGTTTTCTTCTTTTGTTATTACAAATTATATCATTGGGCTAACAGTATGCTTATTTCATTGATCATTTCATAACTCATATTTAACTTATATAATTTCTCTTATTAACTGATATTGAAATTATTTAGTACAAATTTCATTTAACGTCCTAATTAACGTTAAACATTGTTAATTGATGTAAATTACAGTTCGGGTTGTTACACTTATACTGAAGAATGAAAAACTAAATGTTGTTTGATCTTGGTGATTTAATGATAAGAAGTAAGAAGGATAAGGTTGATTTATATGTGTAATTGATCAACAAACTCAAGATAAAAAAGGGCATTTGTATACTTAAGTTTGATAAAAATGAGTGGATAATAGAAAATTTTGGCATTTGTTCGTTCCATAGAAATATAAGACCTCACCATAAGTAGTATATAAACATGTGTTAATATTCAATAACAAGATGTTTCTAAGGGCTTAATTTTGTCCATTTAGGTGAACTTTCGAATAACCGCCATGAACATAGATAAGACTTGGATGCGTACAGATAGAACCAAAAAACCATACATAAATGGAGTTGCATCATTTTTGGAATATGCTATCCACAATTTGAAGCTTTTAAAGAAGATGGACCCCCTAAACACAAAAGAAAGAATTCGCATTCCATGTCCATGTGTCTCCTGTTTAAACCACTACTATCTTGAAGTTGATGAGGTAGATCATCATCTCTTTAGCAAGGGAATCAATCCAAGCTACACCATATGGACTAAGCATGGGGAAAAAGATGAGTCACAAAGAAGTACGTATGTTGATGACAACAATATTGTGCAGACTACCAATACTACGGATTTTGAAATAGGAGTCCCAATTGATGCTAGTGAAACAATAGCAATGGTTGAAGCTACCAAAGACAAATTCTTAGAAGACCATGAGAAGTTCCGATCACTACTTGAAGATGCTGAGAAACCCCTTTACAAAGGATGTCATAACTTTACAAAGTTGTCTGCAATGGTTCAACTCCTCAACTTGAAGAGTAAGTATGGAGTATCTGATAAGTTCTTCAATGAACTACTATATTTGTTAAAGACAATGCTACCTGAAGGTAATGAAATGGTGAACAGTACATATGAGGCTAAGAAAATAATGAAAGCAATTGGTTCTGGGTATACAAAGATACATGCATGTGCAAATGACTGCATTCTTTATAGGAACAAGTATAAAGATGTAAAAGTATGTCCCACTTGTGGGAAATCAAGATGGAGGTGGATGATAGGAATGGAAAAATTTACAATGATATTCCGGCAAAAGTATTGTGGTACTTCCCTATTATTCCACGAATGAAACGACTCTTTCAAGCGAAGACCATAGCGAAAGAATTAATATGGCACGAGACCAATAGAAAAAAAGACGGTGTTTTACGTCACCCGGCAGACTCACTCGCATGGCGTGCCATAGATGAAAGATTTCCAGAATTTGCTAAAGATCCAAGAAATCTGAGGCTAGGAATTTCGACGGATGAGGTTGACATAAACAGAGGAAATAGGCATCACAGTGTATGGCCTGTGTTAACCGTGTTTTACAACCTTCCACCATGGTTGTGTATGAAAAGAAGGTTTATAATGTTATCGTTATTGATATCAGGAACGCCAGGTAAAGATATTGATGTTTATTTAGAACCATTAATAGATGATCTTCAGCTTTTATTTGATGTGGGAGTCGAAACATATGATGCTTATACGCAAGAGAAGTTTACTCTACGTGAAGTTGTATTATGGACGATAAATGATTACCCTGCTCTTGGTACACTATGTGGTTGCCCCTATAGTGGATACAAAGGTTGTGTGGTGTGTCGGAAACAAACTGAGAGTGTTAGACTTCCATACTCTGCCAAACAAAGTTATGTTGGTCATAGACGATATCTTCCATATAACCATCCATTCAGAAGGCAGAAAAAAGCGTTCAACGGGAAACAGGAGTTAGAAACTGCTTCATATCCTATGACCGGGGAAGAAATATATAATGAGGTGAAATCTATTACAAATATATGGGGCAAGGGACATAAGGGAAATGAATTAGAGATCCTGCAAACGTTGACCCCCACCGGAAGAGGAGGGAAGATGACGAGAAAAAGAAAAACATCAAAAGAAGCTCGTACGTCAGTCGGGGGAAAAAATGAAACCGCCTATTGGAAGAAATACAACATATGGTATCAAAGTCTTAAGTATTGGCAATATAATTGTGTCCAACACTGTTTAGATTTCATGCATATCGAAAAGAATGTGGGTGAGAGTCTTGTTGGAACATTGCTACATGTTCCTGGAAAGACGAAAGATGGATTGCATGCTCGAATGGATCTGAAGCATTTTGGTTTAAGACCAGAGTTGGTACCAGAGACACTGCAGGACAATAGGACAATGCTTCCTGCAGCTTGCTACACCTTAACGAAGGAGGAAAAGGATAAGTTTTTTGAAACACTATCTGAGTTAAGGGTGCCACAAGGGTATTGTTCAAATTTCTCAAGCCTTGTGAGCGCAAAGGAGAGGAAGCTAATCGGACTTAAGTCACATGAATATCACATGCTAAAGCAACAATTTTTGCCCATTGCAATACGATCGATTATGCCAAAACCCACAAGATATGCTATTATCAGGTTTTGTTTTCTTTTCAAATCCATATGTAGCAAAGAAATCAATGTGGAAGAGCTTGATAGGTTGCAAGAAGATCTGTGTGTTACATTATGTTTGCTTGAGAAATACTTTCCTCCTTCATTTTTTGATATTATGGTTCATTTAACCGTTCACCTAACGAGGGAAGTAAAATTATGTGGTCCGGTATGCTTCCGATGGATGTATCCATTTGAAAGATGTATGAAGGTTATTA